>VXBJ01002332.1:546298-571456 GCA_013400055.1 Nycticryphes semicollaris
CCCCCGTGCACCCCGCGTAGCCCCTGTGCGGTGCGGGTGGGGGTGGCGCGGCCGGCCAAGGGCCGCTCGGCGTCCCGCTTCCCTCCGCCGGCGCGCCGGGCGAAGGGCTGGGAGTGCGGGGCGCGTCCCGCAGCGGCGTCTCCGGGAGCCCTTGTGGTCGGCCAAACGGAGGTGGGCTCCCGCTCGCCCCCTCCCGATCCGCCGGTTCCCAGCCCTGGGCTTTAAATACCGCGAGGCTGAGTATGTTAAATAATACGGGGCTAAATACGTGGTTTAGGTCTGCGCCGCGGGCCGTGCGGAGCAGCCGCAAGAAATTTAAACTCGGAGCCTCCAGCAATGTCGCCGGGGTCCTGTGGTTTATTGCTGGATCGCGGCGGTGGAGCGGGGGTCCTGTGGTCTGCTGATGCCTTGCAGCGATGGAGCGTGCCTGTCTGTGGCCGACAGCTGGACACAGTGGAGAGGACTCTCTGGCTTCGGAGGTGACCATGGTCACCCAGTGCTTGGCTACAGCTTTGTCTGATGGGACTCAGGGCAGTTGTGCCTTCGGCGTTGGGAGTAACCTGTGTGGAAACCATGGCACTGTGCTGTGGTGGGTCTAGTGGAAATGGATGGTGAGTTGTATGTTAATAGGAAGCGATCCAGAGTGGTGTTAAACAGCAGCTTCTGAGTATTACCAGAGCATTTCTGAAATTTTAGGAAGAAATGAGCACTTGAGATGGCTCGTTAGAAAACAGTTTTCAAGAAAACACAGGCATGGGGAAGGAGGCAGCAGTCTGGTCTCTGATGCCAGTGTGCCAGTGAGAGATGCTGCGTGGACAGCAGCACTTGCTTAGATTTCTTTTCCTTGATCCTGACTCAGAAGGGGTAAATTGTATTTTTCAGCATGCAAGAGAGAGATCATGTGCCAGACTCGTGACACAGCAAACGTGCACCACATCAGATCTGTAGGAAAGGAGCCCAAATTCAGATGGTCGTTTGGATACAGTGGAATCACAGAGGAGGAGTTGGCGGGGTGCAGCGAGTGACTGCCTCCGATGCCTGGTGGTGTAGATAGCAAGGCTTTAGTGAGTGCCATGTTCTTCTTCGCTTACTGAAAGCCACAAGTAAGTCTTTTGTGTAGGGTTGTAGGCATTTCAGTGGTAACAGTCATTATAAGGGGAGCCACGCGTTAATTCATACGTCTGTAAAAATGCAGCCCCATGTGCAGTAAAGATCCAGTCCTGCAAACACAACGGCTCTGTCAGCTCTTGCTGCTGTCCCACTGATGCAATAGTATTTGTCATACTAATGGGAGCTGCTTGTGGTAGTAAGCTGTGCCTGACTGAACCCTCAATGAAATTTAGAAGGTGTGACCAGAAGCTCTGGGTGGTCAGAGGTTTATAAAAGGACAAATGTTAAGGTCTGCCTAAAAGCTAAAATATTTGTTGCAACATTTAACACCTGCTGTGTATTTTTATGTGTGTTTCTGCTACTTTTTTAGTTTTCATTGAAGTATTGAGCTTAAGGGCAGGGTATCTATTTGTATTTCACATTGCTTGTTTGTTAGTTAACAAAAATGTCAAAATGTCATTTAATGCAGGTGTTGGGAGCAGGTTGCAGGAAGTCAAATGCTTAATTCCTCGGCAGATGCCAGTCCACTGTGCCCAAGTAGTGTATGTCTTTTCTGGACAGTTCCTTTTGTGTCAGGAAAGGAGGGCAGTTGACAGTCTGACTGTAGGCATGTAGCCTGGGCAGTGGTAACTCAGCTTATCTAATAGGAATTTACTTTTCTTCCTGGGTGGGTTGCTGGGCATCTCCAGCAGATCAGCCACTAGCGGTGTCGTGTAGTTGATGCAGTTTAAACCCACACGTTGCATTATTTCAGGGAAACTTGCTTGTGCAGCCATGAACCTTGCTCGTGTGGATGTTTCCCATGCATCTATAATGGGTTATCTGTCCTGTAGAGGACACTACGGGGTAGGTGATGGCCATCCACAGTCTGAAAACAGCTTGGCTGTACCTCAGCCAGCGTCTGCAGATGTTAATTGACTGAGCTTATGGTTTTCTCTGGTCCCTCTGCAGTGTAGACATGACCTTTTACTTAGGGTGAAATTCTGGAATACACTTTTTCTGCCTTCCTGAGAGAAGACAGCCAATAATGTAAAATATGACAAGATAGAAAAGCTTGTTGTCACTTTTTATTGTCCTCTGTCCTGCGCTTAGCTGGTTGAAGCAAATGAGATGTGAAGGATGGTTCTCAGAACGTCATATTTGACCTGTGTGTGTAACTAATCTGAAACTTAAGGTCGTGTTAGAGAAAACGAGAAGTTAAAGCTTTCCTAATTAGAGCTGCATATCTCCTGGGTTGTGCAGACAACAAGAAAAAAAGATAGCCTGTAACTTGACTGGAACTGCAGTGCAGCAAGTCTGCCAGTAAGCTTTACACATCCTCCTTTTGAGAGGGAGTCCAAAAGAGCGAGCCAGCTTGCCTCCGCAGGCTGTGGGTGCCAAAGCCTCCTCATCCAGCAGCAGTTCAGTGAGGTGTGAGGTGTTGCTGGCAAGGTGCAGCGAGGTGCTGGCTCTTGCTCCACAGGGGCAGTGGCAGGTCAACTCCTTTGGCCTGCTTCTGGCTGTGCCCACCAGGCTGGGGGGTGCTTGAGAATACTTCTGTGGACTGGAGGGAGATGTATTGAGGTTTATGGCCCTGTATCTCTCCACCCCACCAGGTTACAAGGTGACCATACAGAACTGGTGCTCTTACAGAAAAAGGAACAGGAGTGCAAACAGAAAAACAAACCAAAACAAAAAAAGCAGAGGATAGGGGTGGGAAAGTAGGGAAATGAGAAGGAAAGCTACAGCTTCCGCTAGAAAGATGTTGGGGATTACTGTTCCAGAAGCTGCAATAGCAAGTGAAACAAGGAGACAGAACACTCATAGTTAGTACCCTTGGACAAGAGGGGAATGTTGAATGGGAGGAAGCGCAAGGCCCTTGATATTTGTGCTGCTGGCCTGGCGGTGGATGGCGGGTTTGTGAAGCTCAGCTGTGAGGTTTTGCAATAATGCACAACTGACGGGGTGACCAATCTTAGCCGTAGTGCAGCATGCAGAAGTTAGAACAAATGAGCTCGAGTTGAAACAGTGCGAGTGAATAAAGGTAGTGTGGAGTACTACCCTATAAAAAAAACCCCAAAAGACTCTGAAACATTTAGAGCCCTAGTTGGTAGGGAGCAGTACCCTGCCACAGGCACAGAGAGATCAGAGGGCTATAGCAGGCAATAAAGGGTAATGTGATAGACATCTTTGTTCTTTGCAATAGCTGCTTGAATCACTGATGCCCACTATAGCACAGAATAGATCAGCAATATACTATGTGTTGCAGTTAGTCTGCTTTCCAACTCTCACTATTTCAAAGGATAATAAAATTAATATTTGCATACAGAAATTATATTTTTTTGTTCAGACAGGGTTCACTCATGCTTGCTAAGGCAACAGTGAGCAAAACAAGAAGTACTTAGTTTGCTAACACAGAAGTTCTTTTACTACATCTCAAAAGCTTTGACATACAGCAACATTGAACTAGCGTTTTTTTCCAATTCTCTGAAACAGCAGCATAGGTTTTTCTAGGCTAATGCTTAACATGGTAAAGGGGGATCACAACAATTATGATTTTTAACTTCAGGCCTTTTCGTGGTGGAAGTGATGCATTTTGGGGGCTTTGTTTTATTAATGCACTATTTTAATGTATGCCCTGTGTATTTCTGTATTTGGTTGAGATAGCTGCTTAGGTGTAGTATTTAGATTTAAAGTGTAAATGCCTTACCTCCTTCATACCCTTATCTTCCTTACCTATATGGCAGGGAAGAAGTGTAGACTACAAGGGGACTGGGTGACTTGTTCACACTATTGAAGGGGACTGTAGCAGAAGCAGGTGAGAGCCAAATCCTGGGTTAGACTGAGTGAAAAGGTATGTCTGACAGTTAAGGTGCTTTTTCTGCCTTGAAAAAAAACATTCAGAATATTTTTTTAGACTAGGAGGGTTCTGCCAGTGTCTTACTATGATTAAAACTTTAAACCTGCAACTGTTTTCTGGAAAATACATTCCTTATGCATAAAGGCAGTGTAGATTTTCAAATAGATGCTAAAAATAATAGCATTTGTATAGACAAACCTTCTGCCTTTAATTTTTGTAGGTTTAATTTTTCTTTTAGAAGTTGATACAGGGCGAACTGAGAATTTTAAATTCCCTTAATCCATTGTCTTGCTGTTTTAAGTCCTGACTCAGCATCAAAATTGCAAAGCTGTCTAGAAGACCGGGACAGCTTCTCCTGTTTTGTGTCTCATAGGGGTGTCTATTCAGGACAACTGCAATGCTGTGGGAAAGTGTGACATCCCCGCTTGTTGTTTCCTGTTTCCACTTGGAGGTGCAGCAAGAGTGCTCTTACCTTCCAATGCTTACTCCAGATAGGTGGCAATGCCACAAAGCTGCTTTGTATTTATATGTTTGGGATTAATATTTCTCTTTTTTCCATAGGTTAGATGGCTTGTGTGCATTTAGTGGATCAGGAAACTGTAAGACTGAAGTGACAGAATTCTCTGTTGCCCTTGCAGCTCCAATAACCAGTATTTTGTAATGGTTTGTACTTGATGGCAGTTTTATGGAACACCTTCCATCTCTGCGGCTGTTTGACCAAAAGCTTTTTGTGACCCACTGCCCTCGTGGCCACACCAAGTCAGATCCGAGCCTGACCTTAGTCTGGCTTGCCTTTGTGACTTGTGTCCTCTTCCTAGACCTTGCCCCAGCTTTGTCGCTCATCCACACTGGCCCAGCATCTCTGAACCCTGGGCAGCGGCTTTGTCTCTTCTCCCTTGCTCACCTGGCAGCTGACAGGCCTTGTAGGTGGGAGTGCAGTCACTCACCAGGTAACTCACGCTCTTAGGTCAGTCTTTATTGCATTATAATTTATTTATACAATATAACCATTAGTTAAACAGAAATGATATAGACATTAACCAGGAAGCTGTTACCATCTGTCCTGAGAGATTACATGCCGCAAACATTAGCACAGGAGAAAACCATGATTTTAATTGAGAAAATGTAGCCTTATTTTCCTTACAGTTCTACTAATGGAGTTCCTCTGGCACTGTTGAAGTTGGTTCTTCTTTGCATTAATGTAGATGAGAGGAGAGCTGTGGGGTTTGTGCCTTACGTGGCTGCCTTTCTCTTGAGCCCATCAGTCTCAGCCCAATCTGGGCCTTCAGGATGGAGTTTCTAGACCTGACAGGTGTCTTTCAGGCAATTTTCATCTCCCCCTGCTCTTCTACAGGAGAAGTTCCCTCTACGTATTCTTATCTCTGTTCAAATGTCTTATTCAGAAACGCATGACTTCAACTAAGTCTTCCTCTCTAATAAGGTGCTTCTAATAAAAATAATAAAAACGTGATTTCAGTGTGAACCATTTTTACTAAGGTCTTGCTCACACGTGGCCTCTTCAAAATAATAAATGAATGAAAAATAATAAATCATGATTCATCGAAGTAGTTAATGGTGTAAACCATTTTCTAAACTGTGACTATAAAGCAACATTATAATACAGCCACTTCCTCCCTTCATGTATAGACAAATGTTATAGCTAGTTTACCATCTGGTTTTGTGTGCTCTCTTTCCCCCTTTCCAAGGCAGGTAATCCAAGCCTGAGCATTTAACCTCAGAAAACACAGGTTTCTTTTAAGCTTTGCAATTCTTTTAAGATAATTTTAAATGGATTGAATGTAATTTACATTCTGATTTCTTTACGCCCTTTTTCTTCAGTAAAGGAAGAGAAACAATTGAAATTGCCTGACTTCAGTAGTCAGAGGGTTCAGAGGAATCTGAGACATTTGAGCCTCTTGCTAAAAGCAAACACGTAGCTGGTAATGTAGCACTGAGGCTGAAACTGTACCACTTAGTATGGCCTGGTTTTCCAGAAGAAAAATGAAAAATTATCCGCACTAGGCATAGTCTTGTTACCCTGCTCCTGGAGTGGCTGGAGTAGGGCTGGCAGTGGTGACTTTGCCCTGTGACATTTTGATCTGAGTCATCGGATGTCCCCTCAGAGCAGCGTTAAGCCCCGTGCCTAATCCTTCCCTGCTGCTTTTGCCATTTTAACCAGAGAGGAGTAGGTTTTGACCTCTGTGTGGTTTTGGATTTGGTTTGGTTTGGTTGGGTGTGGGCTTTTTGGTTTGCCTTTTTATTTAAACCACGTGTGGAGCCCTGATAAATACCAATGGAAGTACAGCTCTCTATAGCAAATTTAAGGCTGCTAATAATAGACTTACTTTTTTTAGCTGCATTTTACAGACCTGTTACAAATGTCCCATTGACCCTCCAGGGTTCTGTAAACCAGGGGTTGCAAACTGCCATGCTGATGGATGGCTGGACAGATCTGTAGGGGACTGCCAAAAATTCTCAGCATAGCTGGGCCATTTTATTCCACTCCTGCTGATCAGATAAAACTTTTCAGGCCTTGCAGAAGCCATTAGGAAAAAAATATATCAATACTGGTATTTCCTTATTATCCCTGCTAGAGCTTGCTTTGGCCAGTTTTGACAGGCTGTATGGCAGTGTGGCAGGAGAAGCACAGGTAAATATCCTGTTAGCTAGAAAAGTTTCTCTCATGTCAGTTGCAAAGGAAGATTAAACACACAATGCTTAATCAATGCAGTTTTATGTACAGGAAAAAATGAAATAAACTTCAAAACACACTCTCTTGCAGTTTTAATCTGTCCATCTACCTATCTGGGGTTTGTTGGCTTTATTTAAAGGGACATCCTGTCCTGTGGATCTAGATCACCTAAGTTTGGCCGTCATGAGTATAACATGCCTGGTTACATGTGTTTGCTTCATTTTGATGGTGGTATGAAGTTAACTTTTGTGTTGTTCGTCAGCTCTCAAAATACTGTCAATGAACTTTGGTTCTGTGTGTGTCATAAAAGCTGTTCCAAAATACCTCTTCAAAGTATATAAAAACCCAAACTGAAAACATCAGAAAATGCATGTGATCTGATTTGGTCTCATTATTTTTTTTTCTTTTTTCTTTTTTCTTTTTTTTTTTCCAGAATTGTTTTCATATATTTGGCAGAACTTGAAATTCACTCAGTTCACGTGACAAAATATAACTTCTTTCCAAAGTTTAATGTTAATTGGCTTCTAATAGAGGAAATAATTGCAATGCACATAGTAATACTTTAGTTTTGCAAGTCATACCCATGTGCTTGACTTCATTTGCATTAGTAATTACATGAAAAACAGCTGAATGCCAGTGATGATGGGATTAAGCTTGGTCTAGGTTTCATAATTTAGAACCTTGGGTATCTTTCAGGTACACACTGGGGGAAGGCCTCCATTATTCGTTAGTTCATTCTTAGTGCATTCATCAATGGTCACAGGCCATTTAAAAAATAGGTTTTTGACATGGCTTATATCAGGTCGAAAGAGAATGACTTCATTTTTATAGGATGTAACAGCATAGTTTAGGTGTTCATTGTAGTAGGAAGTGGATTTTAATTTGTTTTATTTGAATTTCTAATGTGTAAATTACATGGTTTTTTGATTATTCCTGTAACGTCAAATGCCTTCCAGATAAAAAAAGAAGAAAATGTCTTTGCTCTGTTGTGTAATTAACCTAAATTGATGTGTGTGCTGTCATTGTGTCTCACACTTACCTAGTGGCCGCTCTCGTAGCCTGACACTCAGAATAAGTCCTTAATTGCCTTCATTACTTCCATATTGTTTGCTCCAGAGCAGGAGGGAATGACATATTCCATCTGTGTGTTACAAATTAAATTCGTATGTACCGTGATCCAAGGGCAGGCCAGTCAGGGCAAGTTACTGCTTCTTCTCCCCTACAGTCTTTTTTGGGGGGGTATTGTTTGTATGAAAATACCAGGTTGAGCAACATAAACAAAACCAGATGTTTCTGTCTGTAAGGACAAGGAATTAAAAAAAAAAAAAAAAGACACAGGTTATGTAGAAGAGGAGCTGAGGTCCCAGGCTCCTGTAACTTGACTCTAAGTTAATGTACAGTCGGACACGAGTATTTCTCAAATAATGAGTGGTTTTTATGTACTCATTACTGATTTTTCATTTTTGTCACCTGATGATGCCTCTTAAAGCAAGCATTAAATAACAGATTTGTCCTACAGCCAGAAGTCAGAATTAGAGACCTGAGTTGTATCTTAACTGCTTCCTTAGCGCACTGCAGAGACGAGACCCCAGATTTTCAGACTGGGATCCCTCAAGACTCCTTCCAGTTTCTCCTTAAATAGTTCAACAGCACTAGTTTGTGGGTTTTTTTTTTTTTCCTTTCCCTATTTAGCTTAATATTTCTGAGAGCAAGCTGTGGAACTCATGTTGGAGCGAAATCACATCCTGCATTTACAAGAGAGATGGATTTTTATTTGACTGCTGAAGCATGCTGTTCAGGACTAAACCCACAGTTTTAATCACTATGTATTTGTCTAGCTTTCAGTCAGTCTCTACAAATACTAAGGTGACTTGTCAAACTAATTCCTCAGTTAAATACGAGTTTGTTTTTCCTGTGATCATTTCATTCCTTTACTTTAGGATCGGGGGGAGGTGGGAAAGGCACAGAGTCTTGGCAGAAAGTCATGAAAGTCTGTGTTCAGGGCTATCCCAGCTTGTTACTGCCCTCCATGGGTCAAGTCTGAGACTTTTGTTTGAAAATCGTAACTCGATTTCCTTTCCTTTCCTTTCTTATTTTTTAATGCAATGTGATGTTACTGTCAACTAAACATTATTATCAGGCATGAGTCTTTAATTATGTCAGCTTTATTTTGAGCTGGCCAGCCAGCATGACAATTTTAATGAGATAAATCATGGAGTGAAGGTTAACATGTTTCCTTAGAGGAGGGACTGAGTCTTTGAAACACTCGTTAAGTCGGTGTGAATGGGGAAAAGATACGGTTTTGCTAGTAGGTATAGATTTATCTGAGTTAAGACCACTGGATTGTTTGGGCATTCGCTGTTTCTGAAAATTACACAGCTTGTATCCGCAAGCACCAGGAGTCGTGAGGCTAAATTATAGTGTGGTTAAAATACAAAGTAATTACAATGTGGTTATGTTAGTTTTGTGATTGAGGATGAGGTTTTTTGGTTGTTTTGGGGTTTTTTTGCTCACCAAAGTAAATGAGATGTGCACGTGCACATTTTTACCGTGATAGTTCTATGTGATGTATGTGTAAATATGACTGATGGGCTTTAACATGAATCCATGCAACTTTCTTCAGATTCATAAAGCATCTTGAACTGTTTTTACTCAGCAGCATACTAAATGCTCAAAGCAGAAATATAAGAAAATAACTAATTCTCCTGGTTTATTTATACCACTTAAGTTAGAAAACGAATATTGTAAATGGCCTAGTTCCTCCACTTGTGTGCACACAGAAACTTTGCATTCCTGCCTTTGCCTCTCGCTGTGGCAGGAGCAGTTCCACTCACATCTCTTCTGTGTGACTGGCAGTAACATGCACAAACTCTCTTTGCTTCTGTGCTTGGATGTAATTAATGGTCCTGCCCATTAATAACCTTGATCTTTGGCTGTGAAGCACTAATTGTCCTTTATGAGTTTGGTCATACCATCTCCTGGTAGTGCAATAGTGCCTCCATTTAGGTCAGCCTTAGGCAAAATGGAGTTTTTCCTTGGTATTTGACAGAATGTGGCCATAAAACTTTTGAGAGGAGTTTAAGGTTCTGGGTACTTTTGCGATCCTTTCACTATCCCTTCTATAAAGTTTATCCATTTTGTCTAGGCAACAGTATCACTTTTTCAACAGCTAAACTCAAAAATAGCTTCAGCATGAAGTTTTGGCAGAAAATATAATTAATGATGAATGTTTTCTCCCTTCTCTGAATTAAAACAGGAAAAGGCACTTTTTTTTTCCCCAAAGCAATGAGAATAATCCTTACACGTTGAAATACAAGGAGGTTGGACCCTTCTGTTCAGATATATGCAATTCAATGTATTTGGTTGTAAAATTGTTGTATCCATTTCTGTACAAGGTGGGTCTTTATGTAGAGGTTGAGGTGTTTTGGAGCACTTAGAGCATTGTGCAAATACACCGTTCAGAAGCACCTTTGGAAGAAGTTGTTGGGTGTGTAAAGAGCCTCTGCCAAAGCGTAGCATTCCAGGTGTGCTCTCACACCGAGTGGTGTGCTCTCACACCGAGTGGTGTGCTCTCACAGGGCAGGCTGACTGATCCCCTGCCAAAGTCTTAGGAGCACCTTTTATTGTTTTCTCAAATGCCCACATTTAAGCGCTGTGCATACCCGGAATAGTACAGTTTCTGGCTCAAAGATGGACCTCACCTTCTGGATGGGCAAGGTGCCTGCAGAGGCGGAGAGGACAGGCCAACGGCACCAAAGGTCACATTAGTGCCCTTATTGCAGCGGAGCAGATTTGGGTAGGAGTGCTAAAGGGGAGGTAAAGTCAATGCCATTGAGGGACAGAGCAGAGGTGGTGGGAGAAGCATGGCAAAGTAGAAGACTTGAGAGTGATGTAAAGCCGAAGGAGGAGTTGAGAGTGGGATACAGCTCTTGTTTGGGAAGAGCATCCTCCAGGCAAGACTAGAAATTCCTGTCAGGATCTTTGCCTAGGTTGCTGCTTCAGCACTTCCTGCCACTATAGCTTTGCAATGGTTTGGTTTTGCAGTTTTACCCCAATGCTGTGACTCAATGGATAAGGAGAAAGAAAGCTTCTTCCACTCACTAAGCTTCCGCTGAGTATCTGTAAGAAAGAGCCTTCCCTTCCCCAGGCCTGGTGCAACAAAAAGGGACGTTGCCAGCCCTGCCAGGTCTTTATATATTTCCTCGCATGACAGTGTCCAGTTCTTGCTTCAGTCCCTGCTGTGGCAGCTCCTGTTGGCATCTACCTCATCCCTGTTCTCTTTGTTAAAACACTTGTCTTTCCTCTGGGGGGAGTGGAGGTGCCACACAGGTGGATTTAATGTGTTATTAAGCAAATACTGAAAGCACTTAGAGAGCCTTCTGAGTAAGAAGTGTTCTGAGAAATGCAAGAGTTTGGTTTCCAAATCCTTTATTTTGGGTTTCATTTATTTACTTTTTTTTTCGCTTTTTCAACTCACTTTCTGCAGTTTGGAGTTTCCCACCTGATTGCCATGCCACTGCCTGAACGGAGGTCTGCACGTCTTGCCAAGCAGTGAACGCTGTTTCTGACTCTCTTTCAGATGCAAGTATGGACATAATAGCCTATGATGATTACTCCACTCCACCGCTTCAGAGATATTGAAAGGAAGCCTGAATACCTCCAGCCAGAAAAGTGTGTTCCACCTCCTAGCCACGCTTCCCTGGGAACAATGTGGTTTATTCGAGATGGCTGTGGTATTGCATGTGCTGTCGTTACCTGGATGCTGGTGTTCTATGCCGACTTTGTAGTCCTTCTTGTCATGCTAGTTCCATCGAGAGATTATGTTTATAGTGTCATCAATGGCACACTGTTCAACACCTTGGCTTTCCTCGCTTTGGCTTCACATTTTCGTGCTATGCTGACAGATCCAGTAAGTATATATCTCTCTCTGCATGTCTGGGAAAGAAACAGGCGGTGTTTTTCTTGTCTGCTAGATGTTGGGTAACTGAGTTGCTGAGTGAGTGGCAGATTTAAATAACTTTTGTGTGTCAGCCTGCTGAGTGAGGCTGCTGATGTGGTATGCTAATTTCTCATCCCACTCAAGTCAGATGCAAAGTCAATGACCCAGCTTCAGATTCCCATTGTGTGAGCAGCTCTTCTTTTTGCACTGGGAAGGAGACTGTTTCTCCCCGATGATGTTTTCTCCCCATGGCAGATCTCGTGTTTGTGGCTTGTTGTGTCTTGACAAAGGGGAAAGCTGGAAAAGCTGGTTTTGGTTGTCTGCCTTGGCAAGTCTTGCTTCAGCAGAGTGGAGCAGAGCATATGTAGTTCTGCAAAGCCACATTACTGTCCCTCATACTAGTGATTTGTGCTGAAATAAATACTGTGTGGGTATGCTAAGAGCTGGCAGTTCTTAGGCAGGTAGGAAGCATCAGAGTTGTAAGACCCCTTTGTATATCTCTGTGGGACATGACTTTATGAGAGATCTGGTCTGCCACTTCCTTGTCTTCCAGCTAGTAAGAAAATACAGTTTAGTACCATGGAGCTTATTCTGAGTGACCTGTGATGGTTTATTTTGTTTAGTAACCTCTGGGCGGTAGATTCAGTTCAAAACTCCATCTCCACTAGTCAGTGGTAGGAAAAATAAGCTTAGACTCCTCTTTCCCGCTTCCTCCTAAACTTTCTTCTTGCTGTTGGAAATGGTGGTGTGCCTCTGATACTCTTAACTATTCCTTCCAAATGTCATTTCCTAGTAGAAACCTTGTTAGGTGCCATTAAAACTTCAGTGTAATCTTTGTTTCTTAGTTTCCAGAAGCCACAGCACTGCAGAAATGGCTTGATTTGGGTTAATTTCACAGTTTGTGGTAAAGACTGATGCATTGCATGCTGCTGCTGCTGGGCAGAAATGTAAGCAGGAGCTGGGGCTTTGAAACTTCTGGTCATTGGACTTGGGAAGACAGGGTTTGCAGCAATTTGTTACCTACTTTATATCATAGGGGTTCTTGCTGTTAATTATTCTGTGTTGTATGGCTTTAATGCTTAGGGACCTTCAGCTCACTGAAATTATTTTGCAGACTTGGCAGGAGCTCTTTTGAAACAAAAGCTGTTTTCTGAAGCAGACTGGGCAAGCAGTGTTGCAGAAACAGATAAAATCTCTATGCAGAGTAATGTGGAAAAGATGCGTTAATTCCTTGCGTGTGGGGGGATTTTTGTGAGTGGATGGTGAGAGCCAGTGGGATTCTTTTTTTTTTATTCTTTGTCGAGCTTTTTATGAAGATACCAGATTTTAAAAAAATATGGAGGAGGAAAGATAAAGCGAGAGGATGCAGCAGCATCTGGCAGACAACACGAGTCAGGGATGAAGGAAGCTGCCGGGACAGGGAGAACAAGGGGCACATCTGAGACCAGAATGAAACAGAAAGCACCTCTGAGGCAAACAAATAGGAATTCTTATTATAAGTAACTGAAACGTGACCTTTACAGAACTGATAGTGAATGTCATGCTTTTCAGTAACTGCTTCCTATAGGTTCCTGCTAAAGCATTCCCGTGGTTTTGAGCTTTGCAGTAATACTAAAGAGGGAGAACATCAGTTGTAGCATTTTGTGGACACTGGTAATTTTTAAATGGGCCAGGCCTCTTAGGAGGTAACTGTGGAAAAACTCAAACATTACGCAAGAAAGGCTTAAAGTGGTTTTAAGTGCAGTTCTTTCATTGGTGTGTATTATTCCCATTATTTGCTGTTGGGAGGTTGTACATTTGTGTTAAAAAGGGTCTGTTCTGTCAGAAATATGTTAAAATATTACATCCCTGCTTTTATGTCATTATAAAAGCCATACATTCACAGAGGTGCGTTTGTGCCAGTATACCAACATGGATTTCATACAGTACATTTCATGACTTTTGGGGGTTGTTTTGAGCAAATTTATGGCCCTAGAAAGGCTGGAAATCTTCAACTTGGGCTCCTGCAGCAGCAGTAATTTGCCTGTTTAAGGACACATATTTTAAAGTGGAAATTGCACAGCTAGGAATGTTTTACCTAGTCTTATTCAGGTGGGGAGGATTCTTAGGGTTCACTGTTTGAATGTTAAAACCCTAATTTATATAACAAATACACAATGGAACTCATAGCTATAAATACATGAGGTATTTACCAGCAGCTCTTAGTGTACACAATGGTACTTCAGAAGTAGCTGCTTGTACTGGAATATAACATCTGTGGTTTCCAGTTTGTGATATAATACACTGGTGTGATAAATTTTTTGATATGTGCAGAGAGCGACGAGGATTCTTAAGTCTCTTAAGGTTACTTAATGAGATTTAAAAAAAAAAACACTTAAGTAAGTATTTACTGATGTTTAAAAAAACCAAAACCCACCAGAATGATGTAAATGATGTTTCAGTATGTGGTTCTGTACATTAGGAACTCATTTTAATTTCTTTTCTGAATCTTCTTGCTCTTCCTGAAACTGGTGATCTTAGGGAAGTTTTTATTTTTTTCTCATCCCTCCCCTCCCATAGTTTTAGATCATACTATTGTTCTTAGTATTCGTAATGTACACAGGGTAATTTCCTGGTTTGGTTTGTTTCCTTTTTTTCTGCAGGGTGCTGTACCCAAAGGTAATGCCACAAAGGAGTTCATCGAGAGTTTACAGCTAAAGCCAGGACAGGTGGTTTACAAGTGCCCAAAGTGCTGTAGCATCAAACCTGACAGAGCACATCACTGCAGGTAAAGTCTTTAATCAAGACCTCAACAATTAATGGGTGTGCCTTGATCTACATTTTTTTTTAAGACTTCCAGCTTCCACGTTTTCATTTAGTGCTGTGCCTTTGTTTTGTGCTTTGTGACAGATCAGCATGCCTACTGATCCCTCATGGCCTTTGTCTGGTAGAGTAAACTTCCCTAAAGAGAGTAACTGGTAGTGAGCTTTATAGAGCTAAAGACAGTGAGCCCACAAATAATCCCAACCTAAAGCTGCTTCCTGAAATTCTCTTCTGCTTTTAAAACAAGCAAACCTCCTATCCACTAATAAGTTTGTAATTTTGCACTGGTGTCCCTTCCTTATCCACACAAAAAACCGGAACATACTGAGAAAGCTTGTTATCACGGGCTACTGCTGATTGATGCAGGGGTCTTGTGGGGAGGGGAATACATGGGACTGAGCTAAACAACAGCTGAAACTGATCCTGGTGTTTGCATTTTTAACATTTATTTTTGGAACTTCAGTTTGCAAATGTTTGTCTTTTTTTGTTGGTTATTTTAATCAAAATTGGGAGTTGGTTATTCAGCAGGAGCAATGTGATCATGCCTATCATTTATTAATGCTCCTGTAAAATCCCCTCTGACACTTCTTCAATTATGAATGAAACTTCACATCTAAAATGTTGTCTTGCTGGTGACTCACAGCATAGGTAAATGAAAAAGACTCTTTGGCCAAACAAAAAGCCTCATTCCTGTGGTCCTATTTTTGTATGCTTTAAGGTAACTTTTTAGACATTTAAGATTTGGGAAAGTGATCCACTGAGCACTGATACTGTTGAGAATCTTTAGTCAAACATTTGTTTGTGGGGTAAGGGGATTTACCAGGCTTTCACCCGCCGAGGCTGTGCATATGCATCAGCAGGAGGTACTGCTAGCTGTCTGCCTGAGGGACCCGGCTGCTTTTTGATTCATACGCTATTTTGTGAGTCCCCTGTGCCCATCAAACTACTACTGCCAGCACTGGAAACCCGGATGGTTGAGCAGGAGGAGAGTGTCTGAGTATGGGCAAGCTACCTGTAGTTTTCAGTCTTAGACTCTGTGTTTCCTTTTCCACCGGCTGGTTTCATGTTCTGCCTCTTCCCCAAGTGCTTTGGGTACACATGCATGGAGTAAAACCTCTCCTCTCAGCCTTAGCTACCACCTTCACGGAGGTTGTCTTTGACTTGGCTTGCACCAGGTTGTTGCTCTGGGGAAAGAGGAGCTGGGAGCCATTGGAGAGGTTGCTTGGGTACTTACGTACCTGTTTCAGAGCCCACGGGAAGTGTGTGTGCATCTGCAGGCAGTAAATTAGACCACAGGGAGGCATCCTCCAGCTTTACACCACCTGCCCTGCCTTCCCCTCCTCTCCCCACCCTTTTGTCTTAGACCAGCAATCCCTACTTGTCATATGAAGTATGACACTACCTGGGAGAGAAATTGTTTTTACTGTGTCAGCTGATTTTAGTCCCTGTGTAGCTCAGGAATAATTCCAAGCTGCTAATTCTAGAAAAAGGAGGCTTTGCCTGTTTTCCACTGCACCTGGGGCTGGCAGGTGATAGGGTACCTGTCCTTGCCCAAGGAGAAGCAGCTCCTCATCTGGCCCCATGCTGGGAGGTAGGGGGCTGCCTGGCCAACCTTTCCTTTGGGATCAGGGCTATAGCAACTCAGAAATATTTTTCAGGCAGGGCATGTGTCCTTGGGGATCACCCCCTCTCACCATGTAGGGTGAGTGCAAGGCTGTTCTGACAGGTTTTCCATTAGGTATTCACATGTACTCATAAGAACATGGGTATGCTTTTGTTTGAGTTTCCCTTAAGCGTTTGGGTGTTGAAGTTTATTGTTTATGTTAAGATCCAAACATTTTGTTGTTGTAAGAAGAAAAATAAAATCAGCAGAGCCCTTGATCCTTTCAGCTTCAGTGCTGCCAGAATTGCTCTGGAAGGGCCCTTTCCTTTCTGGGTCTGTTGTTTATTTGGTTTGGGGTTTTGTGTTTTTTCCATATTTGATTTCTGTGCTTGTTTGTGCAATGTGGTATCAGGAGACTGCCTTTCCTCTCCTATCATATGAGAAAGCAGCAGAGAAAAAGACTTCCTTTATTATGCGGGTTGAAGCAGTTACTGACTAAGCAAGAGAATGATGTTCAGGCGAAGTAATAATCTTTTAATTATTTGACTTCTAGCCACAATGTCCATGCTGGCAAGAAATTGAATTTTGATTTTATTAGTCTGGTTTTGTGAAGTGCTTTAACATCTAATTTTACCTGGAATGTGTATTGTGGTACTGTCATCCTGACTGACTGCCACATCTGGTTTATGCGGCTTACCTTTATGTCAAGAGTATTTGTCTAATGCTTTATTTAATTTTCTTTTTTTGCAGCTCATGTTACCAGCTGCTGGTAGCAGCTCTCAGTAGTAGCTACCATTTAATGTTAGTAAATAAACCTTAGTCTGTTATTAGCAACTCTGAAAAATGTCTTTATTCATTCCTGCTTTTCATATCTTTCTGGCGTTTGTTTGATTTTTAAACTCTGGACATTTTCACAGACCAATTAGTTTAAATCAGATTTTTTTCCATCTGCCTGAATGTATTGTTCAAACCATATTTTGGCAGAGCCACTGATGTGAATATTATGCTAATGTGTCTTACTGGGCATTAATTGTCTACAATGGTGATTTGGTATTGTGTGCTTCATTTTGAACAGACATGGTCAAGTGAGCAAACCACAAATATAAATGTTGTGACCAGCAAATCTATCTAGGTTCAAATTTCACCTCTGATTCTTTCCTTTAATTTCTCTGTCCCCCAAACCCCTGTGAAATCTTGTATTCCTGGAATGAAATGTGCTATAAAGACCTGTACTCTTTCAGTGTTTGCAAGAGGTGTATTCGGAAAATGGACCATCACTGCCCGTGGGTCAATAACTGTGTAGGAGAGAATAACCAGAAGTACTTTGTACTGTTTACAGTAAGTATTTTCCAGGCGGTGTTTGAGGTTGTCCTGTGGGCAGCAATGAAATGCTGTGTGTAGCCTCTGAAGCAGCTCTGAGGGCTGGCTTTTATGGTGGTTTGTTTTGGTTTTTTTGTTTTGGTTTTTTTTTCTTTTTCCTTTTTTCAGAAGAACTTTACAGGGAACTGTTGCAGACTTTTGTTTTGCCAGCTGGGGAACACACATGGCATAACAACGGGAACAGGCATTGAAGGAAGTCTTTACTGGGGTTTTGTACACTATTTTATAAGGAGAGTAGTTTTTCATTGAGCTCTTTGAGGCGTGGGCCATCCTTTTACACTGTGCTGTGGCTGGTAGGATCCCAGGCCATATGAAGAATTCCTAAATATTGTAGTTGTTTGAATACCCGTGTGGGATCATACAGTAAGAGCTGTTGCCACATCTGAAGCGAGGAGTGGGAAGTCAGCATCCCCTTTGGCAAGAATTGTCCAGCTTTTTTCCTTGCGAGTGGTTTATTTTCGTACTTGAAAATCAAGGAGGTGTTTGACTTTTTGTACTGTATCTGTGGCATTATGAGTAAGAAAGCAGAAGTGCAAACTCAAATACTACGTATTTATGGAAGGGTTGAGATTTGTTTCATCAAAGCAAGCTGTAAATATCCCGTGGGAGTAGTGTGAACATTACAAGGCTGAGTTTCAGTGATGCTCTGTTTTATTAATAAATCTGTTGAGACATCTGTAGGTTTGAGGAAGAATGTTCTCATGTTACCAAGTAAAAAGGGGGAGGTTTCCAGTTAAATGGAAAGGCTTGCTGCTAATCTTCTGTTCCATGTTGTTTGTTAGCATGTGGGTTACAGAACAAAGTGAAACCCGTTTCTTTTCACTTGAGCCAGGATATTTTCACCATGAGGAGTGAGCTAGGTGTCTTAATCCTATCAAAAGGATCTGTTTCTGTTAAAACTGACATCTACTTTCAAGCAGGCTGTATTAAATGCTTAATGGAGTTGGGAGAGAAAAAAAAAATATTATGGTTGCTGTTTTTGTACTTGGTTATTCATTTTGAGCCCTGGGAAGGTGAGAGAATGGCAGCACGCTCTGCTTGCAAGGAAAAATGAAGTACTCTACTGTCACCTCTTACTGCTTCCACAGGGGTAGCAAAATCTCTCTCACGTCCAATATCTGCTGACCTTTGTCAGAGTCTGTAGGTTCGAGAGAGTCATCTTTTTAGCTCTGTCTTGGGAAATGGTACTGTATGTGTAGTGGTGCCTACAGTTTGAAGGTTTTCTTTACAAAGCGAAGACCTAATTGAAAACGAAAGGGATTGAGTACAAAGTATTAAAGAGTGATATCAACTTTCCATGCCAGTGTCTGCCTCAGGAGAAAACACTTATTAAAAAATATATAATAATTTTTTTTCTGAAACTCACGCAGGAAAATTGATAAAGTGCTTTTTGCGGCTAAAATAAATTAGCTGTTGTTTCTCTGGGAAACTATTAGTGCTCTCAAGAGCAAAGATGTAAGCTTTGACTACATGCTGCCTCAGAGTTGCTGCTGTCTGAAAGCTGCACAATATTCAGTGGAGATCAGGACAGTAAGCTGTGTGGATTTGAATCAAATGGTCTCCCTGTGCACTCAGAGCTCTTAGGCCAGAGTAAGTCTGTGTAGTCTTGGGATTTACCAGCTTCAAGGTGCTTGTTTAGGGGCCGTGGGAGGGCTTGGTGGGTTTTGGAGTGGTTTGTTGTTGGTTTTTTTTCTGAAGTCCTAACACTTTTCTTTAAATAAAAGTGTGTGTCTAAGATTTAGCACTTTGGTCCTTAAACTTATCTGATATCTGTATTACATCCTTTATTTTTCAGATGTATATAGCACTGATTTCCCTGCACGCTCTAATCATGGTGGGATTTCACTTCTTGTATTGCTTTGAAGAAGACTGGACAAGTGAGTACAAACAAAGGATCTCATTAAAATACCAGATTAGTCTATGAATAAAACCTTATGATGTAGTTGGCTTGTAAGGCAACCCCTTTTACGCTGGTTTCAGAAGAATGCTATCAGGGTTCTGCTGTGCTGTTTCTATTATGGTGGGTTTTTATGAACAATCCTAGAACTTCATAATTCTTTGTGACCTGCTGGGATCTCTGCTCTGAAAAGTCTTGTTTTGACTTAAGCCTGATACAGCCTAGGGAGAAGCTAAAATGTGAAGAGACACCTAGATAGTATGTGTGCAATAACCTACTGTTGACGTGAATGCAGCACTCGTTTTCAGAATGCCAACACAAGATAAGAAGAATGTGCATGGTTGGGTTTGTTGTTTCTTTTAAGGGTAATGTGAATCATTCTTGCAAGACTGCCAGGAAAACATGCTAACTCAGATCCAAAAATCCACCCTCACAAGAACAAACAATTCCTTTCCACACAAAAAAAACCAAACCACCAATTCCAAAACAACCAACGAACCAAACAAAAAGCTCCAAACTGGAGCAGCCACGGAGTAAATTTGCATAAAGGCAGATGAGATGTGTTTTTAAACAAATGGATATAGGAAAGCCTCTAGGTAATGCTGAGTCAAACAGCAAGCTGTCAGAAAATGTGTACACAGATCTATGTGCTGCTCATGGATTTTTTTGGAAGAGCGTTAGCTTTGTTTTTCTTGGAATTTCAGTTGTGTCATTCAATGTAATGACGACCTGGTTTAGTTTATAACACTGCAGAGGATGAGTACATTTACACATAGGAGCTGAACTTGACAAGGTTGTTCTGCAGTTGAAAACTTTGCAAAACAGCTGCTGGCTGTCACTGAGAAGGTCTGGATTTGACTGCAGCAGCCAGGGCCATAGGGGAAGGCTACCTCAAAAGACAGAGTTCCCTTGGCTGCTTTCTCAGAGCCTGTGTCTGTGGGGGAAGCACCTTCCCACCTGGCCCAGGCTGAGGTGGTGGAGCAGAGCAGTTAGGAGAGCTGGATCTCTCATTCCAGCTGCCTTGGATTTGTGCTGGTTGTGTTACCCCCTGGTTATGGTGTATCTGTTAAAGCTTAACAGCTCATGAGAGAAATGGGGGTTTTGGGGTGATACTCATTCTTGGATTTGAGAAAAATCTGGAGATGTTCTGGCATTTACAACATCCAACTCAACACTATGATTTTTGCCCTGTAAGGTTTTCCTTCCTGCTTCTCTTTCATAGTTACCTTCTCAGATTGTTTTCAGCTCTTGCCTGAGTTCTCAGTATAGATTATGAGGATAACTAAGAATTTGGCTTAATCTGCCCTTTAGGTTATGATTTAGAGCAGTTACAAAAGGAAGTGTACTCTGGTTTTATGTTGGTGCTACAGAAATACTTATCCTGGTTTGAGATTTCTAGTGGGACTTTATCACTCTGGAAAAATCTGTGAAGATTAAGGTTTAAGAGAGAAACTATGGGTTAAATGCAGTAGAGTGGAGTCCTGGCCAGTGTGCTGAGAAAACACCTCAGTGGAGTTTCCATTGCATTCTTGAAGTGTTGCAGGGGTTGGGTTCTTTTAGTTTTTCTTTTTTAGCAACTTCTTGAGAATGGTGATCGTGTAATTTATTTTGACAGCTTGAGTATGGAAAGCTCGTGGCTCGGCAAGTGTTTTGCAGCTGCTGCATTACCTGATCGCTCCCCTTCCAACTCAGTTGTTTTGTCTTCACAGAATGCAGTTCCTTCTCTCCGCCAACTACAGTGATTCTTCTCATCCTCTTGTGTTTCGAGGCTCTCCTATTTCTCATCTTCACCTCTGTTATGTTTGGGACCCAAGTACACTCCATCTGCACTGATGAAACGGTGGGTGTCTCACACGCTCTCTCCTTTGCCCCATCTCTTCCACCGTTTGTAGAAACAGCGAAGGGCTACAGGGTTTTGCCTCGTTGCACGTGTACCCTCTGAGGAAGGATCCAGTGTGATAAACTGAGCTAGCACAGCGCTGGGTTGTGCTCTCTGGGGGTTATTTGTGAGAAGCAGTGCACGCCTCGGGTGCTGTGTTGACAGTATCCCTGATAAAACAGGCATTGGTAACTGGGATTCCTCTCTACGGAATATTTGCCCCTATGGATTTGAGAACCTTTATCCTTTAATGAACTGCTTTATTTTGGTATTGTCTGAAATTCAGCTGTGTGTGCCCGAGTGTCGCAATTTACACACACAAACACTTCTTTTAGTCTAGAAGATTTGCAGTTTTAGCTTTATGCTAAAGAGTTCAAAAACTCCTGCCGGGGTAGGGGGGGAAACCAAACCAAAAAAAAGGAGTGGAATAGGGTCATGGAAACCTGCTGGGTACAGTCTGCTGCAAAGCCATTGTGTCATCCCAATTCAAAGGTGGTGTAGTAGAGGTCACATAGGAGTCTTGCAGTCCATCCTATATCCCTGCATTTGCCCACTTCTGTAAAGATGGATCTGGTGAACCCTGGGGAAGTTCCCACACTTGTGAATACTGCCGGCCTTCACCAAGCATGCTCAGATAGCTGAATTAAATGGAGTGGTTGAAGAGAAGTTGATAATGTTAAAAGAGTGACAGTTCTTATTTCTTCCTCCACCTCCTTTGGTTTTCTCTCCCCTTCACGTGTTTGCCCATGGCCAGTTGAAGCTGGAATAGGTATTTTTGCTGCCCTTGGAGAGCTATGACTGGCTGTAAGAGCCCATTGCTCCTGAGTCTTTTTTGCAGTACTTTTTTTTTTCTTTTAATTCTTGGCTTCTGCAAGAGGCTGATGTTCACACTGTGGCTCTTCAGAGGAAGACTTCACACGTTCTTTCTGCTGGGGAGAGCTGCAGGAAGAAGTACAGTGTCATAGAGAACAACAAGATCCTGCTGAGCTTGAGTTTATCAGTAAGCACGTAAATTAGCAATGCTGCCTGTGAAATCGTCACCTGAATTTCTCATTCTTGCCAAGAATTTACAGATGGGCACCCAAATAAGTCCCCCGATTTTCCCTTCCCCGTCAAATTCTGGTAACTCATAGATATTAAAGGAACAATATCACAATCTAAAATAAAAAGCAGAATTTGGTCTCCACGTGTTGGGTTGCAGGGTTTCATTTTTGCTTTCTCTTTTAATATGTACCAGTAAGGATTTTGCTCTGTGGAAGGTCTCATTGTTGATTTGCTAGCATTGAGCTAGCTGTGCCTGGCAGGCAGTCTGTTTAGAGAAGAGGAGTATTTCCAGATGAAGTTCTTCCTGGTGTGGTCTCTTGCAGTGCTCTGCTTCAGATTTTAGAGGCAGGGCTGTGTCTTGCCCTATCTCACCTTCAGTCACTTGGAGATCTAATTCCCCATCTTGTGTGCGGTGTCCCACCAGAATGGTTCCTTTCTGCCCAAGGGGACCCAGAGCCCTAGTATTTTGCTGTTGTCTCTAGAGGTGACATTTGCCTGGGATCACCACAACCCTTGCAGCTGACCCGTGTTGTGTTCTGCAGAGCTCCCAGACCCGTGATTTGAGTCACACAGATGTGTTACAATGCTTTCATCAGTAGCTCAGGAGAAGCTTACCTTGCAAAAGATCTGGAGTTAAAGAACAGAGTGCTCTGCCTGCTGCTGCTGCCCATGGAAAAGTAATGCTCTCCAGTGACTGCGCTCCTTCATTTTGCTTCTGTGACAGCCAGGCATAGCTTTCCTGAAAGACCAAATTCATCGTGTGGGTTTTAGATTCAACACAGATAATTTTATCTATTTATTTATTTATTTAGTGATTGACTAGTGAATGTTTCAACTGATTGCTTGATGGCTTGTTTTTGTTCTCCCTCTAACCTTTACTAAACGATGCCAATGATTTCTCTCAAATCAGTATCTTATTTAACCCTTTCTCCCTGCTGTCAGCCCGTGCATGTTTTAGCAAAGATTCTAATGAAACGTGACGAGGGGCCAGGTAGATTCAGCTCCACTGAGCCATGGGCACTTCCTGAACTTGCTTGGTGAATCTGGGAGCATTACAGAGATTATCTTTGGGTTTGTGGGTTTGGGTTTTTTTGTCTGCAAGCTTATAACCATTTCCTCTAAAACTTTCCATCTGGTTAGCACACGGTGCTTTCAGCCATTACAGCACATACTTTTTGTTTGGCTTTAAGTGGTGGGTTTGGTTTTTTTAATTGACCTCAGAGGCAATTGGAAGGCAGGTCTTAAAATGTTTATGAAATATCTAGGACTGGACAAAATGAAAGTAATTTTATTTCCAAGGAATACTTTCTATCCTTAATATTATTTTTTTTTATTTAGTATAAAACAGTGAGAAGAAAAGGAAAGGCAGCATAGATGCATTTTTATTTTCTTACTCCATCCTTTGGATAAGGAGTAATTGAGAGTAGACCATTCCCCAAATCCAGAACTATGAAATCTGAGCGTTTGACTGAAAATGTGATATTTCTGTTTTCAGGGAATAGAACAGTTGAAAAAGGAAGAGAGAAGATGGGCTAAAAAAACAAAATGGATGAACATGAAAGCAGTTTTTGGCCATCCCTTCTCTATAGCATGGCTTAGCCCATTCGCAACACCAGACCAAGGAAAAGCAGACCCGTACCAGTATGTGGTCTGAGGAATTCTTGACCAGCATTTCCACTAAAATAGAAACATATTACAGCACTACTGTTATAAATTTTCCATGAATGTTTAAAACAAAAAGCAAAACAAACTTTTTTTTATGTCTATTCAATGGCTGATAATTGCAGAGAAAAAAAAGCCCTGTATTCCACAATTTTAGATAATTCTATATCTCTGGCTGAAACTGCTGCTGCTTTTCTTTTTTTTTTTCCTTTATTTTTATTTTTGTACTTCTATTTTTTTTTTTTTTTAATCTTGTTAACTTCACTGGCCTTTGTTTCTCTCTGCTTTCCGTCTGGCATAACTAATGTGAAGGGGATCCTCTTTCTCCTTGGTGACCCACTTCTTCTGAGTAGATTCTCATGCTGTCTCCTGACTGTGATGAGCTCTGTGCAAGACAAATGAGTGCCAACAACAGCCCTACGCAGACACCTTTGGAATTCCTGAAGGAACACATTGCTCTTTCGTAAGGGAGCCTGACCGGGGAAGCAAACATTGCACTTACCGAAAGGTGCAAGACAAGGAGGCAACGCGGCAAGAGCCAGTTGAGCTGGTGATCACATGCAGTTAAAGTACTCCAAACAAACCTTGCCAATTCCCACCCCACCCTCCTTTTTCCTTCCAGCCACAGAACTGATCCCATCTTTCTGCCATTATTTGTCTGCTCCCTCCCTCCCTCCTGCCCAATTAGGGTAAGGGTGGCAGATTTAGAAGACTCCCCGGATGATTAAATGCCTTACGCTTGCAGGGAAGAAGTGTTTAGAATAGCAGAATCATCTTGGGGGGGTGTGTGTGTGTTTGTCTTGGTAAATGACTTGTTAGAGCCACGCCTGCTAACCAGTGTCAGTGTGAAAAACTGACATGTATGCCCAGGTTACTGTGAAGACTGACATTCCTTGGATGTGTAGGGTGCTCCGGGGTGGTTGATTCTCTGTCCTTAGCAATCCCCTGGGCAGAGCTGTGTAAATCTTTCCTCATGTTAATGCATACATGTGAGTGTATGTAAACACACCCACACACGCGTGTATGGGGTTAAAATGCTGAAGGAGCATGTGTGCTGTTGGGAGCGGTGTGGTGAGGAAGGTGGGAGGGACAGAAGGCATTCCAAAAATGGGTAGAGCTAAACCATTTGTGACTACGACTGACATCTTGTGTTCAAGCAGGATTTTTGTTATAATTTTGGATCATGATTCCCATGGGCTCATCAAGTGATTGCAAACAAAGGAAAAACATAAATCAGCTGTGTTCCAAGGAATCTTTTCTTTCCTTGGTTTAAAAGAAAGGGGTCTGTTCTTTTTTTTTTTTCCTTTTTTT
>VXBJ01002332.1:571471-842631 GCA_013400055.1 Nycticryphes semicollaris
TTTTGGAGAATGACCTGTTTAGGTTGCTTAAAAGCCATGGGGGGAAGGGAGGGAAATCAGAGAAGGAGAAATTTAATGGATGTCTCATTTTGGAAGTAATGTGAATGCTGCATCTTTTCAATCTGTCAATGCTTCCATATGGAAAACAAATGCAATAAAACTTTTCCAAAAACTTGTTTGCTGTTACTATTTTTTTGTTTTATTCTTTTCACTTTAAGTGTCAGGAAAGACCGTGACGGTTTTCCAAACCTGCGCTTCGGTGCCCAAGCAGGGCTGGGAGCACGTCAGGGTTAACGGGGGGTTCTACTTCTGCCTTTAGAAAAACAATACATGATGTGTTAATCGGTGGTGGGTGTTACTGCATCTCTCAGGAAGAGGCTGTCGGCCAGCGCTGCCCTGTGGAAGCAAAGGTTCCTGCTTGCTCAGGGTGAGGAGTGCGTCGCGTTCCCTGCTGCGGGACCGCACGGAGGGAGCCACGGGCTGCGCTTTCTGCCTCCCTGGGAAGATCCCGTGAAGGAAACGTGGCTTTTGCGGACGTGTTTAGGTTTTGTTTTTGTAGTGCTGGTTCTGCTGATGGTGCACAGCTATTGTAAACGAAGAGGTGGCTCTGATTTTTAGCACGCGATGGTATCTGTCAGAGAATGCTCCCGGCTTTATAGCTCAGGGCTGGGTCTTTGGCCAGGATCAGCTCAGCCGGTGAGACCTGTGCAGGTGGTGACTTGAACTGGTGGAGAATCCGGCACCTAAAACGGCCCTGATGTGAAATGAAAGGGGTTGAGGAGAGAGGCTGTAGTCACCCAGGCAATTAACAAATTAATGCGCCTCTCCTCACAGTTCACTGCTGTAAAAATTGTTTTGCTTATAACTCCCTGCTGCGCTTTTCCTCTCCTGGTTTATTTCAATTACCTTTATTCCCTGTGGATTTTGGAGGAGAATTGGTGCCGTTGTTCTAGCGTTCCGACCACTTGTGGAAAAGGGTGTGTGTAACTACGCCGGGTTTTCTTGCTTCAAAGGAATGCAAATTTGTTAAACGGCGTCGGAACAGCATTGATATTTTCAGTCCAACTGCGCTTGTTTCAAACGAGGCATCAATCACAGCCTGCAGAAACGGCCACCGGTACCGGCCGTGCTCACCTCGGTGACAGCGAGTACTCGGTTTCACTCGCGCTGCACCTTCCTGAGGCGCGATTGGATGCGAATTGAGTTACCCTCAACGGGAGTCAACGTGAGAAAGGCACATTTCACCCACTGGCACGTGGAAAGTATGTTTTTTCTCGGGCAGAGCTCCCCGATTTGAGGTGCTGGTTCCGTTTGAGCGCGGCCAAGGGGAAATTGAAGGGCAAATTGGATCAGAGGCTGGTTGTGGTTTTGGAAAAGCGGAGCGGGAGCGAGTTCAAGGATCTGCTGTAGGAAAAGTCTGCCTTCATCAGGGCTTCCAAGAGCAGCACTTTGTCTCTCCACTTCCCCTTATCGGAGGAATTGTTACCCTGCTCACCTCTTCCGTTCATTCTTTCCATTTGGATGTTAAAAGTGTATTAGTTAATGCATTTATTCCAATGTGTGAGAGCCGTCCTGCAGATCGAGTCGGGGTCGGGTCAGCCCGCCCAGCCCGGCATCCCTTTGGGTGTGGAAAGTGAAATAGCTGCAGGATGGGAGAGAGAAACAGCTGTTAGTTTAATTGGAAATACAAAATTCTCACTTTCCAAAACAGTGGTGAGAGATCTGGGGTAAATATTTAAAAAAAAATAAATTCATTAAACAGTAATGGAAGAAATGAACAACTGTTGAAGATGTTTCTTCTCCCTTAATTGTTTTGGGGTTTTTTTTAGGGCAAAACCTCACGCTTTCCTGACTGTGGGGCAGGCAGCCAAAATTAGGCAAGGATGTGCCATTTTTAAAACTTCTGCTCCTTTCCAACACGTGCCCTGGAGGGATTATGTGAGGTCGGGGCTGGGAGAGAGAAAGTATGGCCCTGCCTGCTCTGATTAACTGCTCCTTCACCTGGCAGTTGCGCAACCTCAGCCTGACCTGGCTTATCACCTTGGACAGCAGATGCTCTTCAGAGCTGGCGAAGGATGGGTTTTTTTGGAGAGGGAAGAGAGGGGACACTGCCCAGAAGTGTTCCGAGATCCTTAGGGATTCCCAGTTTAGGTGGTGGCATGGGTCAAACTGGATTAGGCACGTGATGGAAGCTGGGATTAACGCTCGTGCTGCCGGGGAAAGAGTTTAAACGCTTGGTGTCTGTTCCTCCTCCTCCTGCCCAGGGCCACTTGTTTTCCTTCTCTCTGGACACTCGCCCCATAAGCTCTGTGGCCGCCGTGGTGGCTTGTTCTGATGGGTTCGAAATCTCTGTGGTTTGCTGAGGAACAGCCGGCAGCCAAGGGTCTAAAGCATCTGTTTCCCAGCTGCGTGGCCGCGGGGCGCTGGGACCACAGTTTCTGGGAGGAAAAGCACGTAGAAGCGATGAAACCCTTTGCCAAGGCTCAAGTGGTGCTCCTCTCCGGGGTTGCCTGGCTGGGAGGTCAGGGTGGACAGAGAGCCTTGGCCCAAGGGGCCGGAGGCTGCCGGGAATTTCCCCTGGAGCAGCCAGGAGCAAAGCCAAAGGTGCTGGTGCTTAAGGTGACAAGATGCACGTCTGCGCTTCGGGGCTGGAATTTGTCGCCGAAATTGCAAGCCTGAAGGTTTGGGCATTGGGTTATTCCTTCCTGCACATTGGCTGCTGGGGTTTCTTCTGAAGTCAGCATGAGAAATGGGGCGCGAATGAAGCTGACAAAAAAAGCTGGGCACGTAATTCTTTGGTTTGTGGTGTGTTTTCCTCCCGGCTTGCTCGTGCTGGCTCAGTGTTGATGCAAACCCCAGCTGCTGCTGCTGCATTCAAGTGTCCTGTTATTTACAAGGCTTTGATGCCAGCGCAGCTGGTGCTGCTGAGCTGTTGCGTGTATTCGTGTCTCGTGTGTGTGTCTGTGTGTGTCTGTGTGTGTCTGTGTCTGTGTGTGTGTGTCCATCCTCCCCCCGCCCCTGCAAAGCTTTGAAATGTTTCGTGGGTCGTTAGGGAAAACCTGCAGAATGAGAACATGACAAGTGTATTCTGGGTTTTTTTTTCCACCCAGCTGTTGGATGAAAAAAAACTGGCTCTTTTAGATGGCTTTAACTGAGTTTGCTCATTTTTCCTTTTTCTTTGAGTGTCTCAAATCTTGTACCCAGTGGCCGTGCTTCTGCAAGAACAGAGTTTCTGCCTGGTCACTCGCATCATCAGGGAACTGGGCATGTTTAGTTTGGAGAAGAGGAAGCTGACGGGAGACCTCATTGCCCTCTGCAACTAACTGAAAGGAGGGTGTAGAGAAGTGGGTGGTGGCCTCTTCTCCCAAGTGAATAATGACAGGGCCAGAGGAAATGGTCTGAAGTTGCAGCAGGGGAGGTTTAGATTGGATATTGGGAAGAATGACTTGACTGCAAGAGTGGTCAGGCGCTGGAACAGCCTGCTCAGGGAGGTGGTGGAGTCACCATTCCTGGAGGTATTTAAGAAACATGTAGATGTGGCACTTCAGGACATGCTCTGGTGGACAAGATTGTTGTGTGTGGCAGGGTTTTTTGGGGTGTGGGTTCGGGTCTTGGGGGGTTATTTTGGGGGTGGTGTGTGTCTGTTTGTTTGTTTATGGTTGGACTCGATGATCTCAAAAGTCCCTTCCAACCATCAACATCCTGTGATTCTGCGATCATGAGTGTATATAGAGCTATAGATCTGACTCCTCTTACATGGTATAGACTACAGGCATAAAAAATTGTGTCCTATATGTAAAATAGTGGTACCCTTAAAAAAACAAATATAAAAAATTTTTAGTTCCTTATTTCTACATGAAGATTACCAGGAAAAAAAAAAAAGGAATAAATTTCACTGCCTGAATTTGAAGGACCTGTTACTTAAAGGCAAACAAAACGTTCACTCTTCTGAAAGTGATGTTCTTGGAGGGAAGATGAATCAGAATATCGACTGACCAAGGCTCCAGTCCTGCTTGGAAGCATCCACTTCCACCTGCACAGATTTTCATCACGTCCCCACGGGTCTCTGGCTTGCGTTGTGATTTGTCTTTGGCAATTCGTTACATGGAAATGGTGTTGTTAAATATTTGCTCTTAATTGGCGCAGACTGAGCTTGTTGTTCTGTCAGCTACTAGTGACAAGCCTGGGTATGGCTGGAGTAAATTACTGATCACTGGAAAAAGTTACAGTATTTTGCCTGTGGCTGAAAGATTATACAAAGTGCCCAAATAAGGTGAAATTTGGAGTTGTAATTGTATTTTGTTGATACTTGGAGGGATTGAAAAAGCATCAGGAGGAGAGATCCAAATTTTCAAAAAGGATGGCTTCTAAAAAGCTGTAGCTTTTTATAAGCCATCCCTTTCTTTACCATAAAAATCAATAGCAACTGGTACCGAAGTCGGTCACCGAGAGTCACATTCTGCATGCATTTGATCTTGTTTTAGGGTGGTGGTGTTAAATTTGGGGATGAAATCTTCAGTACCACAGGATGCCTGTCTCTGTTGTTCATTAAAACCTGAACAACCCCCTGGCTGTAGATGGGCGGCTTTGCCTGCTATAAAACGTGAGACGACCCAAAACTCTTCTCTTCTTGCAGGGTATTGAGCGTCTTAAAAACCAGAAGCCAACCTGGGAGAAGATCAGTGGCTGGGAAGGAATGAAGCTGGCATTTGGTGGCACCTTCTCCTTGGGTTGGTTCAATCCCTTTTCGAACCTGAACTGCGAGAGCCTGGGGCCGGCCGAAGTGGTGGCAGCAGCTCCTGCATCTGCAATAATGACCCAAGAAGAAATCGAGCGGTTTCTCTCTCGAGATGTGGCCATCCAAGTGTTAAATGAATAAGCAAAGATGTCAAGAGCAGCTTTCAGTGGTTTTTTTGGTTTGGTTTTTTTTTTTTTAATAACTACTTTACAGCTGGAGGTTGGCTTTTAACATACTTTTGGTGCATTAAAAAGATCAGGAGTATTTATCCAGAAGCCAGGTACAGCACTAGCAGAAGCAATGCAAATCACCAGAAAAAGCTTTATACGTGGTGAGATTCATAAGCTCCTTTTCAGACCTGCAACAACTGCTTTATTGAACTTTTCTTACTTGGTCTTTAAGGAAAGTTTATAATTGTCTGGTAGATTGGTCCCAGCTCCCAGAAATGTGCAGTTGTAAGGAGTCTGGTTAATCTTTTGTTCTTCCTGCCTTTTGGAGGGCTAGATGATAAGCCCCGTGTAACAGCCAGATTAACCCAACTCTAAGGGTTTTGTTGAAAAAGTGTCTTTTTTAACTCATCCCATGGGTGCTGCCTCTGGATTATGAAAACTGTTGGTGCTCAGGTCTTAGCAGAGGTGGGACACCAGGCTACGGATGCAGCAGATGGGCCAGCTTGTCCTGGTTGCAATTCCTTTGGGCACCAAAACATCTCCAGGGGTAGTTGTTAACCCTCTGCTTGGCAGGCCATCCAAGACTGGTGGCGCTTGGCTGAGCAGCATTGGTGGGAGCCTTCTCCTGTGGCTAGCGCAGCTGAGAATAGGCAAGTATAGACCAGGCTGTCCAGCTGCTGGTGGGGGGAAGCTTTTACCCAGGGTCTGCAGCTCGTTAGCACGTAGGATGCAGAGCAGATGCTGCTGGGCTGTACTCTGCAGCCCAGAAGGGAGGCAGCTGGTCTCGGAGAGGCACCGGGGATATTTCCATGGGCAAAGCAGAGAGGGAGGAGTGAGCCCCTGCTGGCTGAGGTACTGACTTGTCTAATGTAGATGTCTGTCTGGTTGTTTGGTTTATCCTCAATAGCCCAAGTTAATGGAGAATGAATGTTTCTTCTTAATCTTACTGGGGTTTAACACTGTCCTACTGATGCTTGGCATGATGCAGGGTTTCCTGACCCTACCTGTGCAGCTGGCTCCTGGTGAACATTGGTGGGCACGTAGGAGGAGCGCACAAGGAAGGTGTTGCTGCAGGTGGCAGTTGCTGCTGCGTCAAGGTGACACAGAGGTGACGCTACCCCCTGCATTCATATTCATATAGACTGCAAACACTTGGCATGCTCCGAGTGCCACTCAGTGTAGTTTTAATTAAGACTGGTTTTCAATTGTGGGTTGTCTTGTTTTGTTTTGTTTGTTTTCTTCTTGTCATCTCCCTTAGCTTATCTGTCAGTCAATTTTGCAGATTATTAGAGACGTGCTCCTAGTTTTCCCCCCACACGATGTGCTTGACTTCATCCTCCCCCTCCCCTGTAACATGGACCAAAGATAATTGCTTCCTCTCAAAAGTAAGGGAAAAGAGTTTGGGGGGATGAAAGCATGGTATTGTGAAAGACTTAGATGAAATTTTTATTATTTATTGAAGCAGTACCAAATGGAATTTGTACAAGTTGGTTTTTTTTATTCCCCCCCCCCCAAAAAAAAAAACCAACCCACCAACCATCTTAATAAGTATTAATGGTGTGATATTCAGGGCTACTGTGGAGGCCTGTGATTCTCTCCTGAACTTGTCCTCTGCCACAGCAATCCCATTTTCTGGCAAAGAAACAGGGAACAAAGTGGGTGCTGCGAGTCTTAGGAGCACAGCTTGGCTAAAACCCAGGGGATATTTCCATACAGTTGTCCCATCTCCTGTCCCTTCTGGATGTCTCCACTTTGTCAATGAAAAATAGGTCTAGAAAAAAATCATTAGGAACTTGGTGTTTATAAAAACATTTTAGGTAAAGGGAAATGCCCTGCATTTGGGGAAACTGAGGTGTCTTCTCATGTCATTTAGACATGAGGTCTTGAATGTCTTGGCCCTATGCAGCAGTGTGATAGTGAGGGAAGAAGCTCTCCTGCTTCTGTACCAGCCTATGATCTTCTCTGTCAGTGTCCCACAGGAAAGGGACAGCAGGGACATATGCAGATCTGTAAGGGATTTCCTACAGGGAGCAGTAGGGATGTTGAAGGAGGAAAGGTAAGAGTGGCCATTTTTAGCTTATGTTTTCTAACTTTGGCCTCTGCATCCAATTAATGTCCCACCCTCTGGTGCCATCTCTGCGGAGTGGGAACGGTGCTACAGGGTCCTGGGGGAAGAAACTGGTTATCAGTTGAAAATCGCCTTGAGGTGAGTGCCTGTGGACATCAGCTCAGGAGAGACCCCCTCACACTGTGTTTGGTGATGCTTCTCAGGAGATGGACTTCCACTTAACGTGGCTTTGATTAGGTGATCCTCTACTCTCAAGCCTGGCTCACATCGTCATGGGGACAGGAGTCCTTCGCTTCTGTTTCCCACCTCATATTGTTCCTGGGGTGCTGGCATCTCTGGGCGTTTTTAATAGCTGAAACAGAAAAGCAGTGTGAAGGGAGTGGGGGGTGGTAGAAGTGGTGAGAACCAGAACAGCCCTTTCCCCTCCTCCTACATTGCAGTTATGGTCCAAGTGAGAGAAGGGGACTTGTCCCTGTGCCCTACACAGAGCCATGGGCAGCCAGCCCAGCCCCGGCTCTGGTGTCCCCCAAGTCCCTTGTCCAGCAAACTGATTCTGTTGCTGTGTCTTGGCTGTCGGTCTCCCTCCTCCCCTCTTCTTCCTCCTCCCCTAAGTCCCAGCACCGCTCAGTGTATCTCCTCCCTGCCTCAGTGTAGCATAGCAACCATCACAAATTGGAGAAGTCTTCGTTGAGTTGGACACATCTGGTTTATCCACAGCTCTAGCATAAATCTCCTTATTTAATGACCATCCAGTAGCTTCAGACCAAAAGGGATTTTCATGACATTGAAACCAAATCCACTGTTTTGCTTCTCTTCCCTCCTGTTTTCCTTCTCTTCCCTCCTTGACCCTTGTTAAATCGTGCCTTCACCTTCAGGCCGTGCTGCTATGGTCCCGGCTGGCTCGCTGGCCCCCAGGGAGGGTGCTCCTCGAGAGCTGTCAGTGCGCTGCCATCCGCTTGAGATCCCATCACTGCTCTGGCACAAGGTGTTAATACCTGATGGGGAGGGTCGTGGCAGACATGAAAACCATTCTTGTACTTCTTATCGTGTGTCTTCGACAGCAGGTTTTCTATGCAAGTAAAGAACTTACATCTCTTGAAAATACGTATATATTTTGCTGTTTGTAACTCGTTTTTATGCCTCTGGTTGCTATTGTACTTAATAAAGAACTAATTTTTTTCCATCTGCCAAGCACTGCCTGCTCCTCCCTTCCCTGTGCTCGGTCGCCACGTGTGGATGGTGAAGGGCTCCCGTTCCTGGCCCTGCCACCACAGGAGGTGGCCTTGCGGGCACCCAGCCCAGGGGATGCTGGGGGCGCAGGGCAGTGTCCCAACAGCCACCTGGGCACTCCACTGGGAGTTCCCCAAATCCCTAAAATGTGAGTGGTCAAAAGCTCTTTTTGCCTTCCCTCTTTTCCTCCCCCTTTCATGTGCTGGCACATAACCAGCTGTGGTTGACATTCCTTTTTTCCACTCTCTAGCCCTAATGCTTCAGCATTTGCCTTTTAAATCAACCCCTCTACAACTCTGTGGCTCAATTTCCTATTTCCTTGCGGAAATGCTGGAAACCCCAGCGCCTGACTGCTGCTGGCCACATCAGGACAACGCTGTGGAGCAGAGCATCCCATCCCTTGCCACCGGTGGACTTGGAAGGTGTTGAGGTATGCGGCTCAGCAGTGGGGCGGGTTGGGTTCCAGCTGTGCACAGCTGTTTTCTACTTTGATGTGACTATGGCTGGAAGAGGTCCAGACATACACCACCATCAAGGTCCAATGTGTAATCCAGCAGCATCCAGGGTGGAAGGGGAAGGACAGAGGTCATATGTTTCCAGCGAAGCACTGGTAATGGTGCTTCTTCAAAAAATGCCTGAAAACCCCCAAAAGCAAGTGGGTGGGAGGAAAGGAAGATGTATGAAAACTGGTGGATGGAGAGACTGGGCAAAGTTTGCTCTTTGTTGTCTAAAGACAAAAACCAGTGGTATGCCAGTGTGTTCCCCAGCTGGGAGGGAGAGGGAATCACCCAGGAGGGATCTGTTTAAAACGTTTCTTGAGCTGTGCAGCAGCCTGTGGTGCAGTGAGGTCCCTGGGCAGCCTCCCATGAGAACCACAGCTCGGACAGCCAGGCAGCTGTGGAACACCCCCCAGGTGCATACACATTGCTGGCTAAAGCTGTCACCTTCAAGCTCCAATCCCCAGGGTGGGATGGGATTATCCTACCCCCTGGGCTCAGAGCTATCCCAACCCAGCGATACCATACAACCCAAACACGCAGCTGATTTTAACAACCTTTATTGAATCACAATTAACTGCAATCAACGCAACTGTGCCCTTTTAAGTTTAATTCCCTTAGCTTAATGGGATTTTTGCTCTTTACTTTGAGATTACTATCCAGCAATCAAGGAGGCAAGAAGTGCCTGAGACACGCAGTGGGGCCATGAGTTTAGCGAGGACACCGTTCACACCCTGCTAAGGGACCCATCCTACTCGGTGACAGTGATGGCCTTCTCCACAGAGATCGCTTTGACCTGGGCCGAGGTCAGCTTGGCTACTATTTTCTTCTCTCCTACTCTTGTCGGAGTGCATATCACTTCAGACTTGATGATCCTACCGGGCTTTACATCCCTAAGGAGAAAGAAAAAACAAATAGCCCCAGCATCAGTTATGGTTCTCATTTCCCTCTCTCAAATCGTTTCACTTAACGACATAGCTGCTATGTGTCTCACAGAATCACAGAACGATGGGGTTGGAAGGGATCTCTGGAGATCATCTACTCAACCCCCCTGCCAAAGCAGGTCCACCCAGAGCAGGTTGCACGGGAATGTGTCCAAGAGGGGTTTGAATGTCTCCAGAGATGGACTCTGGTCAGCCTGTTCCGGGGCTCTGCCACCCTCAAAGTGAAGAAGTTTCTCCTCATGTTTAAATGGAACTTCTTATGTACAAGTTTGTGCCCGTTAGAAGTTCCTGTTAGTGTATCCAGAGTGGGTGTTTCCCTTCTCCTGTGACCAACATGCAGTAAGTGGAGCTCAGCACAGTGGCACTGGCTGGTGGCCCCAGCCATCCTGGGGACCTTCCCCAGACTTCCCACTACAGCTCAAAATGCTAAACTGGGCTCTGAAGGAAGCAGCTGTGTCCACACAGCCTGGGCAGCACCCCCCATCACAGCAGGAGCGTGAGGAGAGCCCCTGTCGTGCCTGAGTGCCCTGAGCACACCAACCTCTGTGTTGGTCCTTATCTCTATGAGTGTGGGTCTTTCTGCTGTGTGGACTTGCACCCAAAAAGTGGCATGGTTTTGAACATAGCTTGCAAAGGGCACTGTTATTCCAGATCCCCTAACTGCTTCTTCAAGGGAAATTTAAAAAAAAAAAAAAAGAAAGAAACGAAACAAAATGGAACAAAGCAGAGTCCTACCACCCTCATTTCATACTGGGTTCATCTCCTTACCCCTGATCAAATGTTGCCATCTTAAATATGCCCAAGCCCTCCACCAGCAGCTTGCAGTTGTCCAAGGGCACGTTCAGCTTGTTCTTGAAGATGAAGGAACAGGCAAAGTCCCTGTTCAGTTTGGCTGTTTCTGGCATCTGGCAGAGAAGGAAAGAGAGAAATAAACCTAAATGCTGGCGACCAGGGAAATAATAAAGATGCCAGAGCTGCTGCCAGTTTGCTCCTCACCACCAGCGTGGTGGGGGACAACTTCCACATCCTTTCCACACTCCCACAGCACCGTGTGCTCTGCCCTGCTGACTGTTTTCCCAGCTATTCTCTCTGGTTCTTCAACACATTTTTCCTTCAGGAGGTAGAGCTGTGGGGTCAGAGATGGGCCCCGTAGACTGCCCTCTTTCATCCCCTTTCCTTCAGCAGCCCCTGCCTGTCCGTTTTATACAGAGCAATAAAATCTTCATTTCATGCCTGGCTCAACCTTCAGATAAAGGTTGAATAGGCCAATAAAAGGCTGAGGACTGGCAGCTGCTTGGGTGACCACCCTGGGAAAGCTACTACCACCATGGTGTTAGAGTGAGCAGGGCTTGAACCCTTGTCCCCAAGGAGGCAGGCTGGCGGATGCCTCACCTGGACGGTGATGGGGGGGTACTCGAATCTCATCGTTGTCTCTTTGGTCAGTTTGTCATCTGTTCCCTGGACCTCAGCAATAGCAGTGATGTGGATGAGCACTTCATCTTCCACTGAGGCCATTGTCTTCATGTATGAGTCGGCTGCAATTTTCAGAGGGACCTTTGTCTCTGTGGGAGAGAAAGCACAACTTGGTCCTTCACCACATACATACCCACAAAATGGTTGGCAAATTTGGCTCTGGTGGCTGGTGCCTCAGGGTGCAGGATAAGGAGCATTTGCCGAGACCATCCTGCTTTTGGCCAGACCTGGAAGTCCTGTTGTGGCAAGTCCCAGCTCAGTGAGTGGTCCCCAGCACACATGGCCAACAGAAAGGGCAACTGAGCCCACACCATCTCCCTGCCAAGCCAGGTGATGGCTTGGGATCGCATCCAGTGTCTCAGCAGCACTTGTCTTCTGCTGCCCTGGCAGTCAGGAGGAGGTAGAGGAGCATGAGGTTGGGTGCATTTAAGCCCATGTCCCCTGAGGTTTCTGTGAGGCACTACTTGCTATAAAATTAGCAGCTTTTCTTTCACTTCAGAATTTAATCTTTAATTGCCTGGACAAACTTCCAGTGGCTCGGAAAAGCCCTGGAGTCAGCAGCACTGCAGCCTGAACGTGGCTTTAGCCTTAAGGTTTCCTGGCTTCTGAGAATCAAAAGTCTGTCTTGGTCTCTAAATGTATGTAGCTACCTTTGTGTCCTACCCTGCTGCATTTTGACAGCCAAGATATACATGTGAAAACACTCACCAATTTTCTCTTTTACGAGTGAGTCATGCTTGGAATGAGCAAATGCTGTTAATTATTCATCACTCGTTAGTCCCTTGTTTAGCAAATTTTAGTGCCATTGCTGGGGATCAGAAATGCAACCCATGTCATTCAAAGACACTCAGGGAACAGGAAGCAGCTCTCGGGATCAACCAGGCAGGCAGCCATGAGGTTGAAATTTGCTTGGATGAATTCAGAAAACAGCATTCACCAGCATCACCAGCAGCTGGCCAACATTAGAGCAGCAAGCACAAGAACAAAAAAAAAAACAAAAAAAAAACCAAAACCATAAAGGCTGAAATTTCCAGCATTCTAAATCCTGTGAGGGATCTGACTCACGTGGATGCACTTGAAACCTGCTGTGGCATCTTTGATGCTTACATGATAAGGCTGTGAGGAAGATGCTGCAGCCCTCCTCACTCACACCATGAAAACATCTGTCTGCCCACACTGTGGTGGTGTTTCTCACCACCTCATTGAAGTCGTAGCAGGGACAGGGCCTTCGCATTTTGTTCCCCACTATGGTGGGATCCCAGTCTATAACTGGGACTCCCACATGCAATAACAAAAGAGGCTGGTATCAGGCAGACAGTTTTGGCCATGCACTGACCTATTGCGGAGCTATTATGAACCAGCTCAAGTGAAACCCCAGACCAACACAGTAAATAGCCCATAGAACACAGCAAGATTTCCATGCCTACCAGATTTGCCTTCAAGCTTGACAGTCTCCTTGATGTATCCAAGGCTGGCCTCAACTTTCCCAGTATAGGACTGCAGCTGGCAGGAGCCGGCAAGATTGATGGTCCAGCTCCCAGGAGTAGAGGTCTTCACTGTGATGGCCAGTTCAAGGGGATTGCCAGGATACAAAACTTCTGTATTGGTTATCTCAAGCTGCAGACCAGACTTGGAGACCGTCTCACGCAGGACCGCAGGCTTGGAGTCCATGTCACCCACGGCTGTAGTTGCAGCGAAACGTGCCCGAATTCCCATTCCTGAGGGGCGTATGAAGGAGGAAGCTTTCTGCATGGACTTCCTTTCCTGTTCGGAGCCTGGATGAAGAAAAAAGATGGGTGATAGCTATATCTCTGTCTCCTCACCCAGAGCCATCTCCCCTTTATTTATGCTTCTGCTGCTGAGCAGAAAGGATGTCAGGGCACTGCTCAAGAGATCCTCTTGCCTTACACTGCCACCAGATCTAACTGTAGCATTTTGGACGGGAAAAATTTCTTAGAGGATGGATGCTCTTAAAGTTTTCAGCCTAAGATTTTGCCACTCCTCTCTGGGAAGTGTTTAACAGTCTAGCACAACATGGCTGGATCTGAACACCTTGGGGAGGGAATGTGGGGCTTTTTTTGTTTCCAATATGTGGAATGGAAAGACAAAAAGAATAATAATGAAGAAATGGAGGAACAGTGAGTCTGACCACTAGCTTGGTTACTCAGCTCATTTCTTTCACTGCCTGAGAGCTTGTGGGTATCTGTCCCTGAAGAGCAGCCTATAGGTGTCACTGCGGGCATGAAGATGCCCAGGAGCAGCACCACCTCCCCCAGTTCTCCAGGCCTTACACCGGCTTTTCCACTGTAGCTACCCCTCTGGTTTTCTGGACAAAGTGCTCTTGGTGACCTACAAGGCCAAAGGTTTCCTTTTTGGCACTACTTTGGAGGATAGGGGTGGTCACCTTCAGGGAACTTGTACTCTGCAGTGATGTCTTCCCGCGTGTCCCTTCCCACGGCTTTTGTGCTGATGTTCACACCGATGCCTTGGGTCTCTGTGCTGATCTTGATGTACTTGTCCTTGCCGTTCACTTTCTTGACAACCCAGTAGACTTTGTCAGCATTCACTTCCGCATAAACAAACTTGCTGTCATAGGGCAGATAGACATCCCCATCTCGGATAGCCTTCAGCGGGCATGGACCACACTGGAACATACCTAGAAAAGGCATTCAACACCATTTGCTTTTCCAAACATCAGCAGAGCCTCCAATTTTTGTTCTGCCCTCAGACCCAACCAAGCAGGAATCTGTGGCCATGATAGCTATTAGTAGTAAATATTCCTCCAACTCAATCTTGAACTCCAGAAGCCCCCATTTATCCCACTTGTTTGTTTATCCCACACCAAGGTCCAGTAAGAGCTTTTACGTGTTTCCCCTGAAAGAGTCCTCAGCTTCCCCAAAGAAATCAGAGGATGGTGGAAAGAGGTGAAAGAGGCTCTGATTTCTAGCTGTGTGCTCTAACCTCTGAAATGACATTTGTGTCCCCACAGTGTCCTTACAAAGTTTGGTTTTCTGCCTGCTGAGAAACACTGTTCCCCCTATCCCAGGGTGAGATGGCAGCACTGAGATCTCCAGCTGCCCAAGTATGTGAAGATGTGTATGGGGAATATGTGTTTTGTTGACTGGGGACCATGGTTTTCATATGGAATGTCCCTGCCTCCCTTGGGAGTTGCAGAAGAGCCCTTCTAGGAAAATCCTACCTTGACTTTGCTCCTGAGGGGTTGAATCAATTGCCTGCCAGCCGTCAAACCCTGATGGCAGATCGGTCCGCTTCATCCAGACGTCGTTCCACACGTGGAAGTTCCTGCATGTATTTAGGTTGGAAAGAAAAGGAGTGATCTGTTACAGCCAGAAGAGTCACCAACTCCTTTCTTAATCCTAAAGTAAGGGCAGGTTTAATGGGGATTTGCATGTAACCCTGTGAAACTCCAGTCTCTCTCTCAGGCAGCAAACACAAAGCAGTAGGGAAATTCTCAAAGGAAAGGTAGCTAGGGCTGGGAAACACAGTGCTGTGGGGTTTCATGAGGGGCAGGAAGCATTAGCCCCCTTTAGCAGTACCAGACAGAGTCGAGGGACATCCGGTTCAGCTTTTCTCCAAATTCATTCAGGTAAATGTCAACTCTCAGGTTCTCATCTGTATCGTGCGCCGAGTTGAAGTTACTCACACAGCGGGATGGGATCCCCAAGCAGCGCATGACTACAGCACAGACAGACAAAACACAGGGTCACAAAATCACTCAGGTTGGTGGGCGCCACTAGGGATCTTCTCATCCAACCCCTCTACCCAACCAGGGTACTCTAGAGCAGGCCGCCCCAGAAATATGTCTAGATGGCTTTTGATTGTCTCCAAGGATGGAGACCCCACAACCTCTCTGGGCCACCTGTGCCAGTGCTTGGTCACCCTCACAGTGAAAAAAAATCTTTTTTCCCATAGGCAGAGAGAAACTCCTGCGTTACATGTTGTGCCCATCACCTCTGGTCCTGTCACTGAGCACCACTGAGAAAAGCCTGGCTCTGTTTGCCCCACTCCCTCCCATTGGGGATTTATACACATGGATAAGACCCCCCTGAGCTCAGAGGCATGGTAATTTGGCTTACTAGCACAGTAATTGGGATGTCAGAGAAGGGAGACAGTTCACTGCTTACCTGTAGTGAGGACTCCTGCAAAGACCCAGCATTGACCATAATAGACGGGTTTCTTCGTTTTGTAATACTGCTGCAAAATCGAGACACTCCCCATCCAATCCAAAGGGGAGGTCCCTTTGTCATAATTCCCTGACCAGTTCCCCAGCAGGACGCCACTGTCGTCGTTGGCATTAACCTGTGGCCACACACATATGTCAAGGACAAAAATATAGGGATGAGGTTGAATGAGGCTTAAATCCCAGGGTCTTTGCCCACCCTGTGGCTCCCCAGGTACTCCACAGCCCTGTGGCACCCAGTAAGGCTGCTGATGCCAGCTGGAGGCTTGCTCTGGTTGGAAACCCTCCACCTGGATCTCCAGAGGGAGGTGGCACTGCTGCTTGGGGCAGCTTTAACACACTCTGCATCTTGTATCCTAAATGCCAGAGCTCCCAGAAGGCTCCCACTGCAGAGAGCAGTTGCCCCCCCAAAACACAACCCTTGTGTTGGCCTTGCCAATGCAGCTGCTGGGGAAGGGCAACTATAAGCTTTGGAGATGGGCAGATGTTGTATTTTGCTCCCCTCTTCCCTCCAACCCAAAATGCCTCTGGCTCTTTCCTTGTGATTTCCCAAAGGAACCCATTTCAGACGGGTCCTGACATGTTGTTCAGGGCCCTGGGGAAAGAAGAGTAAGAAGGAAGAGGGAAAGGTGGAGGAGCAAACCACTTTTCCAAGAGAGGCATACCAAAGCAGACATGGCTCTGGACACAAGCACAGCATCCCTTCTACTGCTCAGCCTGAGGTTACTTTTGTCCATCAGATACATGCAGGCATCCAAGATGAATTCCTCAAACTGTTATGGAACAAAGTGGAGACATTTTTATACACCATTCTAAAACAGAATTAGCTCAATCACTACAAAGTGTATCTAAATACTTGGAGGAAACTGACTAGTGCTAACTTCTAAACTTCTTCTATGTAATGCAATTTTCAAGCTTAAGGGGCTTCCCAAAGCTGTTCTCTCCAAAGAAGGGCTTAAATGAAAAGCCATCTTGGAAGAAAAAAGCCTGTCTCATGTCTTGCAAACACAGCTGGAACCCGACCCAGCAATCTTTACTCCTGTGAGTTGTCCTAAGTCACCTACGTCATTTCCTTGCAACCCTGCAAATTACTCACAAGAGTAATGAAGATTTAAGAGTGCTGCAGATATTCAGTCTATTGACATATTTACAAAATGAGCTCTGGAAAAAAGAAAAGGTACATAAATGCAGATTATTACGGGAAAAGATTCCTTACTGGCAGTTACTGACAATGTGCCTTAAGGTCCAATTCACAGAGGTGTCAAACATCCAATCCAATGAAGCTTGGCAGAATATCAATATTAATTCTCATAGCATAATAGCAAAATAAATATTAGGATAGGAACAGCCCTCTGGACAATGCCCTTTGGCCTCTTCACAGGAAAGGCATCAACAAGAACACTTTTTCTGGGTCTATCTGTATCTTGCAGCTTGAAATCACAGACTTACAAAACAAAATAAAAACAAGCTAGAAAAAGGGGGAAAAAAAACAACAAAAGAGAAACCAACATGTCTCAGTGGGGAAGTATTTCTGAATAGGGAGCAGGATGCTCCATTTGCATGTCTGTGTTCTTTCTACAGGGTGCAAATAAACCTGCTCCGGCATCCACCTATCTCTAGCCTTATCAAGTTTGTCATTCCACTCCTCTGGAATTATCTCAGAGGTAGCACGGAGGAACACCCTTCCTGAGGAGGCAGGCTGATTGTGTCCTGAACCCAACAGTTCACCATGCAGTCAGTGAAGGCACCACTCCAATGATGAAAACCTCTGCCAGTGCTTTCCCTGTATGTTTTCTGCATCATGATACAACAGATAGAGCATCAGAATATTTCACTTCTCTCCACAGCTCAGGGGCCAGTTACAGACAGCTGCTATGTTGTATGAGAGCTAGGAAGACTCTTTTCAACCAGAAATACTCTGTCCCCTGTGTCCTATGCTGGGGGTCTTGTGATCTGACTATAAACATGCCATTACAAACATTCCCAAGGTGTGGCTGGAGAAAACACTTAAGCACACAGGCTAAGCAGGTGAGCCCTTCCAGTGAAGCTGGCTGGGATTATTCAAGTGCTTTGAGCTACTCATGGCCTTAAACTGCCTATAGGTCTAATTCATTGAAATGAGCTGCCAGAATCATAGAACGGTTAGAATTGGAAGGGACCTCAAAGATCATCTTGTTCCAACTCCCTTGGCATGGGCAGGGACACCTTCCACCAGCCCAGGTTGCTCCAAGCCCCATCCAGCCTGGCCTTGAACCCCTCCAGGGATGGGGCAGCCATGACTTCTCTGGGCAACCTGGGCCAGGCTCTCACCACCCTCACAGCAAAGAATTTATTTCTAGTATCTGATGTAAACCACCCCTCTGTCAATTTACAACCATTATCCCTCATCCTATCACTACAGTCCCTGACAAAGAGTCCCTCCCCATCTCTCCTGTAGGCTCCTTTCAGGTACTGGAAGGTCATTATAAGGTCTCCCCAGAGCCTTCTCTTCTCCAGGCTGCACAACCCCAGCTCTCTCAGCCTGTCTTCACAGGAGAGGTGCTCCAGCCCTCTGAGCATCTTTGTGGCCCTCTGCTGGACCACCTAAGGAGAAAAAGCAAATAAGGGTAATAACGCCAACAAGACAGCTGTTTTTTACCTGCCCAAAATTCCAGGGTCTATTGTATATGCTGTATGTGGATCCAACATAGATGTAGCCTGTATCGTTGAGCACATACTCCTTTCTTTGTGCCTCATCATCCAGGAAGACAACATCATCTGGAACAAAAAACCCCACAAGATGTTAGTTGGTTTGCACACACCCTGTACAACATTTTCCTTGGAAAGCTAAACTGGGGGAGTTGGTAACATTCACACCAAATGATGGTTATGCAGCACTCACTTTTTTTTCCTACAGTGGGAGAATTTCCTGTAAGACTACTCTGTATTTATTTACCCATGTAGGACTACTGCTCTATGACCATTTTAGTGAACCATTTCATTCTGAACAACCGCTTTAGTGGACTAGGTAGACAGCAGAGAGAACTGGGGGACTGATGCCAACCAACAATGCAGGTTTTTTGTCTGGGTATTTTTTTTATCTAGATTTTAAGCCATCCCAGACTTCTCAGTTCACCTTTGTGCTGGCCCAGGGAAAAAGAGAGAGGTGAAATGGAGATGCAGAGGTGATCGATGCCCTTTAACTGGGCACTGGGGGCTCCCCAGTGAGGAACTGACTTGCTGCTACTGCCCAGCTTCCCACAGGCTCTGTGAGGATGCTGCTTGTGTTGTTTTAAGGGGAAAAAGCAAGAGATGAGGGAAAGAGAGGAAGAAAGATGTGAGGAGAAGCTCCCCAAGGGACAATCCCTGGCAGCAGCAATTACACCTGCTGGTTGCGGGACTACTCACCTTTGCACCAAGGATTGAACAACAGGTAGACAACACCATCCTCGGGCTTGTAAATGTTAGACCCGGTCTTTACGTTCAGGGTGTATATTCCCACCGGGGCGCTGGGTGAGCTGGTGACAGACAGCAGGCACTGGGAAGGAGACAAGGAGAGATGGCATGATGGACCGTGCCCCACAGCCAAAGGCCTGGCTCAGGTACAAGTGGGAGCACTGAATGTGGCGGCCACAGGGGTGCATAGAGGGGAGGAAGGATGGGGCACGTCCTGCCTGCGCAGCGGGGGAAGCAATGAATTAAACAGGGCACGGCTGCTGCCCACCTAAAATTGTAGGGCTGAGGGAAAGCAGGATGGGGTTCTGAGGGTTTGCTCTATTGTTCCCAATGGGCTTGGTGTTGCTGCCCTCCACCATTGCCATGTGTGGGAGCACGACCTGTGAGTTCTACCTCTTTGCCGCTGCTCTTGACGATGGAGATTCGCCACCCACTGAAGTCCGGCTCCCGCCTTGGGTTCAGCGACAGCAGGCTCCCCCTGGGTTTCATGGGCTTTTCACCTGGAAAGAACCCCAAGATGAGACGTGGGAGGGTTGCATGCCACCACCACGCAGTGCCCAGCAACAGCAGCAGGCTGCTGGAGGCTGCCGAGCCTCTCCTGCTTTGCCTGATGGCCACGGGTTGGGGACCTACTTACCGATGCCAAAATGCAGCGCCAGCTTGTCTGCAGCCTTCAACTCCCTGCTGAAGCTGAGCTGGATCTGAAAGGCCTGCCCGCGCCGCACCACCAGGCTCTTGGTGTTGTATGCATCCGTGTGGTGCAGGCGGGAGTTCTGGCTCTTGAGAAAGTCAACCCCAGTGACCTTCAGGTCGGACCCTGGAAAGCCATTAGCGGAGAGGGAGAAAGAGAAAAGGAGGATGGTGGTAAATTGCTCAGTAAAGACAGTTTTCTTCTCCTTAGTGGAGCTCTGTGGGTCATCAAAGCATCAAACTGTCCAGTGGTCTAAGCACAAGGAATCACACCAAGGATTGCCAGAGTTAATGGGTGGTACAACCATGTATATATATATGTATAAATATATATATATACACACGATACTATACTAACCATAATTTATCTATATAAAAATACAATATAGTATAGTATCATATCATATAACATATGCAGTGCAATAGAATTAAGATGCCACTAGACTAGAGTAGAATTACTGAGCATATGTATACAGAGGCATATAGAAAGTCGTGTGGCTGGGATGGTTTATGGAGGCCAGAAGTGGTGATGGCGCCGCAGCCACCTGCCTGGAGCAGGGACAAATGCCTGCCTCACCCTGTGCCTATTTGGCCCCGGGTTTGCTGTGGCATGCCTCTGCCACCCTCCCTCACTGCCCAGGGGTCTGAAGGGTGTTTGACCTCTCAGGTGGTCCTGGAAGAGTGGAGAATGAGCAGCTCGAGGGAGGTAGCAGTGGTAGGAGATGTAACATGAGGATCTCTGCCCCTGCCGGCAGCCAGGCACCCAGCTGGCATCCCAGCACCTCTGTTCACAGGCAGCTGCCCACCACACACCCTTGGGGCTGCTTCCTCAGCAGGCAAAAGGCTGGGAATGGGTTCTCACTGGTTTGGAAAAGCATTTCTGCTGGCCCACTGCCTGCCCTTGCACGCTGCCAGTTGGCTGGGGGGCCAGCAGCCATGAGGCAGCTTCGCAGCCCACCCGGAGGGTAGGAACATGGCATGACTTCAAGTTTTGTTGCTTCTGTGACAGTCTTGCTTCTCCCTCAAAAGGGGAGCAGGGTCAGAGCATCCACATGCTATCCCCACAGCTGCTCTAGGGCAGCTCTGCTCCCCTGCACATCTCAGGAGCCCACCAAAGGTCCTGATCCCCACAGCACCCCTGTGGGCAGCACTTATGGTCCTGACATGTCTCTGAGCCTTCTCCTCCTTACCCCCATGCACTTCACAGCTTTGCTGGTGGCACTTCATCAAAGCCAAGGCTCTGACAGCAGCTCCTGCTTGCTGCTTGCCTGTGCCTTGCCAAGTACATGGTGCATCAGCTCCTCAAGTATTACAAATGTTTCTTCATTATTGCAGGTATAAAAACAGTAGTAGCAACAGTAATAGTAGCAGCATGAATAGTAGTAGTAATATGGGCAGGTGAAGAAAGTGCTGTTTGCCAAGGCATGTTCAGAGATGATGCTCCCAAGAAGTCCCCAGCTAGCACAGGTCAGCTTAAAAATTAAACCTCACTTTTTGGGATTTTATCTCAGCAAATCTCCCTCCAGTCAAAGACCAGCCTTATATTAGCATCGAACACATCCTTCACAATTATCAAATAATAATTAACAGTAGCAGTAATTGCTCCTTGCAAAACATAGTGTAAACAGTCAAACTGGAAATGAATCAAATATGCTTAAATTCAACTCCCTTCAGCTGCTGAGATTCCCAGTGGGTCTGGGATGCCATAAGCCTGGGAAATGAGACTTTTCAGGACTCTGAGTGACTTACTGTATTTTCCTCTCAAAAATTAGTCCCAAATAATGCCACAACTGTCATTAGTCAACTTCTTATAGAAGTCGGTATATGTGAATCTTTGGTACTTGGGTTGTCAAAGAAACTAAGTCCTTGGGGAAAAAACAACAAACTCACAAAGGAAGGTTTGGGGCCAGAGATGCTGCCTGTTGGAGAGGGGGGGGATGCTAACCACGAGGGGCAGTGCTCTGCCCTCCCCTGTCACACCAACTGGTGCTTTGCCTTTTGGCTTCAGCACAGCTTTGGACTCCAGGCACCTCACTCACATTCATTCCCCACACAGCAGCTGGTTTTGTAGGACACGGCATTTAAAAGCACTGTATTCTTGGCTGCTCCCCTCTCCTGCAACTCTGGATGGGTGTGGGGCTGCAAAAAGGACGCAGGGCTCTGGGAGGCTCAGCCTGGTACTACATTTGAGCAAAGATCAAAGCCCTTGAGAAAAACCTGAGCAAATAGAAAGCCCTCAGCTTTCAGTAAAGAAGGGGATTTGGGGCTTACTGCATAAGGCTGTGGCAGGCTGCCCAGGGGTGACAGGAGAAGCCAGAGCACGCCAGAACGTGGCTAAGCAGTATTTCTTTGGAAGTGTCTAAACTGTCTTGTACCTGCCCATTAAAGATCCTTAAAGGATGAATTCCATGTAAACTCTAGGGAGTAGCAATACCTCAAAATCACTTGCCTCATAAGTGATTCAGACAATGACATGGGAGAGTCAGGAACTTTAAAACCACTTATGATAACTTAGAAATTAGCAAGTCAAAGACATAATAGTTGAAGGGATTAGTTCCCCAAATGTCTTGACAGATTTGCACAGAACCAGGGCAACCGTGCTAACCTGAGTATCAACAAGAGCCATACCTCACGCTGAAGAAGCTGGAATCTGCTGGTAGCTGCCGTGGCATGAGGGATGCCGCAGGCAGGGCCACATCTGGTGCAGGCTGAAATCAGTGGCACACTTCCCACTGTGACCTGTGCCAGGAGGCAACTGCAGCCTTGAGTAAACTCAGCTGACTGCCCATGGTTCCCCACCAGGTTACTCCGTCCGTGTATTTCTTCTTAGTAACTATATAAACTATATTTATCTCAATTACATAACTGTTATCAGTGGTAGAGCAAATAGACTTAAAACTGACCATCACCTTTTGTTAACTGATTTAATTTTTGAGTGCTTTTTGTTTGCTTGCTGCCTGCCAGACGCCAACCCTGGGCTGATATTTTGCGCAATGGGGTGTGTGTTTGTGTGTGCGCGAGTCAAAAAATTTCAGCTGAAATTGCTTAACCCTCTTGAGAAGAATGAAGGGGAAGAGCATATTCCTCAACATTAACAAACCTCCAGCCACCAAAGCTGCTTGACCTTGTTCCTTACAGAAACCCTAGTGATGAGTTGAGAAGCTACCAGGAAGTGTCCTGGGGATGGGAGAGGGCTTTGGAGGGATATGGGAGATGAATCCATAGGATGTCTGTGGGAACGGGCCTTGGGGAATCTGTCCTTCCAGCATTTCCTAACTTCAGGACTGCGTTTTCATCGCTTGTTTCTGGAAATCGCTGGCATGGAGGGTGCACAGAGGAAAACTGTAGAGAAGAGATGCCTTTTGAATACACCCTGACAGTGCAGAACGTGGTGCCAAGGACCTGCACTTATTCCTATGCAAACACACTTGTGATACCCTGTGATCCAGCTAGCATGGTGTCCTGGCACCAAGAAATGCCACGGAGTGACCCAGTGGTGCACCCATCCCCACATCCAAGGGAGCTTGGCCACAGCCTGCCCTCCCCAGGTAGCCCCTTACGTACTGCTTTCGGCTTCCTCCTTTGCCTCCTGCCCAGGGCACGGGGACAGGCACCCACGCACCCTGTGCCTGGCTGCCTGCAGGCACCCCAGTTTGCCAACACGGGAATTAACGATTTATAGCAGAGCTGGGGACGCGCCGGCTCACGCGACAGAGGCTTGAGCTGCAAAAGACAGAGCTCACTCCTGGGACAGGCCAGAAGCAACCCCAAATAATGCCAGATAATGTTTTCCTCCTTTTTAGAAGGAATTTCAAGACCGCATTTTTATTTTTATCTCCTATTTCCATGATTTGTCCCTTTTAGAACTCCTTCCAACACTAATCAATCTGCCTGCCCCATCGCATGCTGCTTTCCTGAGAAGACATGCAGAGCTGTGAGAGCACAACAACCACCCAGAACAAAAATGGGGACATGAGGACTTGGCACTGGTAAAGATCTGGGGCCTTTCTTCCATAAGGGTGAGGTGATGGGGTTAAAAAAAAAAAAACCTAATTCAGAACAGAGTGTTTATAGCATGCCTGGCTTCAGTGGGAATCAGGGCTGCTCAGGACAGGAAGGAAGCAGGATGGGAACTGCAGTTTTGCAAGAGTGAGCAGAATTTGCACACCTGCATTTGTTCCTCATCCTTGCTCAATCTCCAGCAAACACTCTCTCAGGTCCCCGAGATGTGAGATCACATCCCAAAGATGCTTCTGCCCGAGAATTCCTGGAAAATCAACTCATCTACACCTGGAGTAGGGAGGTGTGAAATAGAGTGCTATCAGAACACCCTTCTCCTCCTGGTGGCTGTGGAGACTTGCTCCCAGCCCTACTGCAGGCACATACAGCTGCTCAGCTACACCCCAAATCCCTGGTGTTTTGGGCATCCTGGTGTTGGGCTGGCCTCAGGAGCATGGCCAGCAGTAGTGGTTCAGCCCCTGCTACAGCAGTGACTTAGGCACCTTTCTAGGTAGGTGGAGGATCTCCTCAAAATAAGGCAGGCAGGATGGACACGAGACAGAGCTCAAGTCCAAATAAGTTCCTTTTTCAGTTACTTTTAAACTTCTGTCAGATAGTATGAGCCATCACTAAAGAGCAATAGTATGATCACTAAAGAGCAATAATCTACATGGTTAAGTAGCCTGAAAGAAAGAAAATCCTTTCACCTTGGCACAGAACAAGTTTAGAAAAGCTGTGTTTCTTTCCTATTACCACCAACGGTGCCAGATTATCTACAGGGTGATGAAAAGCGATGAAAAGCGGTTTGCGTTTTTCAGCTGGTTACTCATCTGTCAAAGCCCGAATTTGTGCAGCCCGAGCAAGCCTATCCCCTGTCAGCAGCGGTGGCACCGAAACACCTTTCCCCAAGGTGTCACCTCCAGCAGTCAGAGGGATGAGAAACCCTCCACCGCTGCCGGAGTTGCCATCCTCCCCGCAGGCTGACCTGGCAAACGGCACATCCAACACAGGCCGTTCATACCAAGCATTAAAAACTCACCAGTGCTACTGCTCATGGTTCTTGTCGGCGTTTTGACCCGAGGTGCCTGCGATGTCGGCAGCTTCTGAGCTGAGTAGCCTGTGCTACTTGCTTCTGAGTGTGGAGAAGGAAGACGGGCTGCCCTTTTTATCAGTGTCTTGCTCTGAGGTGTCAGCAGGTCCCACTGCCAAGGGGTGGTGTTTAGAGAAAGGAAGTTCCTGCAGGGAAAAAAAAAAAAAAGACTACGACTCCCTCTGCACATAAGTCAGACCCTGAAAAACAGCGAAACTTAAATCCCGACTCACGTGTAAGGTGGATTTGCACAATCAGATGACAAGTGGACAGAACCTCTGCTGACAAACAGTAAAATCATGGGCTTGATGAGTAACAGGAATGTACCTATGCCCTAACATCCAGGTTACCGGGACTGCAACTAGAGGGATAACTTACAAGGCACACGTAAACGTTTAATCCTTAGGAAAACAGAGTTCCCCATTAGGACTAGTTTAACTTTCTTTGAAGGCAATGAGATTTTGTTCTTCGTGTTTGGGAGAGAAGCACTTGAAGCTATGGGCTAAAATCCAGCTTTTACACATGTGGGTTGGAAAGCCCAAGGAACCTAGTGCTGACCTCTCCCCACAGGGTCAGGCGAATGCCCAGGGAGATAACCCACTGAGAGCACTGGGTGTAAAAGAGGAGAAACAGGCCATGTTCAGGAGGAGCAAGAAACATGGTGGATCAGGAGCTATTCTCTGGGTGCTCTTTGCTGACAGCTGTATCAAAAGCCTCTGTCCAGGAAGTGGCTGGACCTCATGTGCCCCACTGCCACCCTGGTCCTCAGGGTGACCAAAGATGAAGAAATGAGTCTACCCCACTGAGTCTACCCCCCAAATGAGTCTACCAGGAGAGAGGTGGTGGCACAGGCCAACAGTGACATGGGCACAGTGGTCAGAAAGACATACCAGCATGTCCCTAGATATCCCAAAGCATTGGTTCAGCCATGGAAGCAGCCTCAGCACCCCAACATCTCCCTTCATGGTAGCAGCCCAAGGTCCAGCAAGGTAGGATTCAGTCTGCAGGGCTGGCACATCTAAGCGTAGGATCTCCCTAAACAAGATCTCCCTGGGGAAGCTTTCAAAGGCACTGACTTTTCTCCATCAATTCAGGTGGCTAAGTATTTACTTTAGAAGGACTGCTTCATTTGGTGCTGAAATGTGGGTGCAAGCGAGGTGCTGAGTTAGCAGATCCCACCCTCCAGGCATGTCACTGCTTGCTGGCAGGTGTACGTTGGGTGTCCTTTACCTGAGAGCATGACTAGCACGTCCCAGGGCACTGCAGGTTCAATACACATCTATAATCTCGCAGGACATCTGTATGAACATCTGAACCACCAACGTCCTTAGTGGGCAGAGCATCACTCACCATTCAGCACCTGACAATGTGCTGGCAAGTACATATTTCACTATTGAGAAAAACACTACAACCCCAATTTACCTTTCAGCGTTGCTTTTGCTCTGCATTTCTTTCCTGCTGGAAGATGAGAGACCTCTTTTTGTTTAGAACCAGCACAGCATGAAGTGAGTACACATGGAATGTCAGTACAATACCATAACCTGTAATGCACATAATCTGAACGTTTGCGATGGGTATTACTGGCTTCCACTACATTGCATCAACAAGAGTAACCCACTTCATCTGAAGGCACTGAGTAGCTTTCTAATCCAGTCTCAACCAGTTATATATATATGTGTGTGTGTGTATTTATATAATCCCACGCCTGGTTTGGGGCAGCTTAAATTGGGTTGACACAGTAGTATTACAGCAAAACCCAGAGATTTTTGTGAACAAGAATGGGTTGATGTTGGTAATGCTTTGCACCTGAAAAAAAATTTACCTAAGTGCCTGCTGGAGGGTTGGTGGGGGAGGCGGGGTATGTATCCACCGCAAACAGACACATTTCCAGTCTTAAAAGCTTTTGCAAAAGCCTAATTTCAACAGTGTGCATGTTCTGACCCTCGTTGTGAACTTCAGAGTTTGAAGAAAGAGTGTAGAAGTTAGATGGGTGTGGGTTCTGCCCTGTGGGTTCATTCCCCCATCTTGGGGAATTTTTGGTTTATGCCAGAGACAGCATCTAGCTTTCAGTTCAGTTCTCTTTTCACTCTGAGCAGCTGCTGGTCTTGCCTGCTCCCATTATCTTTTTCTATGCACTGGTAGTATCTCGGTTCAGGGGCCCTAAGGTTGGCATATGGTACAACATCCTACATGAGCTTCCTCCCCTGGCTCGTACAAGCTTGCCCTGCCAGAAAAGGCCATTGAACTATAATACTCTTTGAGACACTTGTTGGCAAGGTCTGAGAAAAGGGATTTCAACTTAAACTGCAGGAATGTTTGTCAAAGACATGGTTTCAGCTTGTTCCATGTTGTCAGCAGGTGATCTGTCTCCTTCCTACAGGCAAATCTCCTTTTGTCTTTGCTGGCCAGAGTGGTCAGAGTGGCTGGCTGTGGTTCAGTAGCACAGCTTTTCCTCCTCCTTGGAGAAGCTATAAAAAATACCAGCCCATCTCATTATTTTTTTCCCAAAACAGTTACAACACTAACTTGCGTCAATCTGTCTCATTAACATATACTATCCCAATTAGCAGAATCAGGCGATGGTATCTTTTTCACAGGCAATATCCAGCCTATTTACCAATAACTTTAGCGACTCACTTCCCATCTTGCAAAATCAGACACCAGAGGCTATCAATCTTACCTACAACCTTATCTACATCTATCTGCTGTAAGGTAAGTCACCTCATTAGCTGGCAAAAGAAGGTAATAAAATGCAAACAAATAAAATCAGAATTCCTCAGTAGCTGCTCCCCTCCCCTATTTACAAGCTTGCCCTTTGTCTCAGGTTTTGTTTAGTTTGTTTATCAAAACCGACAAGAACAAGTCAGACTTCCAGAGTATGACCACAGATATTGATGCCAAGTAGGAAGGGCATGAAACCTTAGCTTTACAGTTTTATTCACTTGTGACCCCATATCTAGTCATGGAAAAGCTGACTCTTATAATAGTAACGTACTGACCTATATTTTCTATAACTATCCTAGGCCTCGCATTGATTCTGTTACATCTTTTTTTAAGTATGTCCAGTCAGAGTAACACTCAAAATAAAACACAGATCGAAAGCACCACAGCTTTCCTTTCCGGCATTCTGGAAAGGTGAACTAATCCCTACAGTTACCCTACAAAGTTGCTCTTCGGTGCCGAGGGGTGAGCGGTGCATCTGCTGATGTACACACATGTACAGCTCGTGTCTGAGTCCTGAGGGGCACCGTGGTGAGAAGGTGCCTTCCACTGACCACAGCAGGACTGCTCCCACGTCTGCCATCCAGTATGTCTTCAGTTCTTCCTGGATGACAGCCTTGGCAACGACCAGTAATGAGAAGTATTGGGAGGATAAAAAGGAAAAAACAAAACAAACAAAAAACCACAGGCAGGGAGTCTAGACCATCTCTTGTGAGCTGGACCTTATTCGAGATGCTACATCAGTCCTCCCCTACCCACCCCATTACACTTGTATCTTAGTCATTAAGAATTTCCCAGTAGCGAGATGCATCCCATCCACGTAATGACCCTGACATGTTGTGCTGCTGTAACTCTGAAAGGAGGGTTGATCTGATCACTTCTCACTCATGTACACCTACCATGGGCCATGACCATGGCCTGTCAGCTACACCCTGAGGGCATTCCTTGGTTCCAGTAGGCAGGTTCTCTTCTAATCTAACATGAGCCAACTTGTGGCAGGCAACTGGATGTCAGGGCTTGATGCAAGATGGCCAAGCCCAGATTTCAAGTTGTCTGGCCTTAGCCACCTGGCAATGAGTTTCTCACAGGCAAATACCAGAGAAGTGATTGATGCCAATAAAATTATTACAGAAATTCCATTCTTTCCTTCTCACCAAACTTTGGAAGAGGGTTTTGGGGCGTAAAGTTAAAGATGTAGGTGACTACCTTTGGGCACTTACCTCCAGAAAGAATGAAATCCATATTGCTCTGCACCCAACCCAGCACCACCCAGGGAGTCTGCTCCTGAAGAAGGCAAAGACAAGGAAAACAGAGACCACAGCTACACATATACTAAATGCAGGCGTATGGTCTTGCAGTTCCCTACCTGGGCAAAACATTCTTGTGTAGCACCTTCCCTGCCCTGAAATAAAAATCCTGTGTTCATCACAGGAATTGGAGGTTGTAGGCAACGGACATCTTAGAAAAATACAGAGCTGCTTTAACAGCAAGCCAAAATGCTATCATGATAAAATATCTTTTCTGGTTATTTTTCAAGATCTTTTTCTCCTTCCCTGGCTGAGGCGTAAGAGGCAAAATTGCAGAATAAGTCTAGATATAGGCAGCAACTCTGCGTAACGGTTGAACTTGCCATTTCAGTACTATGACCACTTGACCCTCAGTTGTGGTACAATGGTTGCACTGGAAACACCAAAATAAGCATGCTCTGGTGCCGAGATTACATTACGTATTAGATTAAATGACTCAGGATAAGGTACTTCTGCTTCTCAGCAAAACACGTTAGAATTTTGTGCAATAAATGGCAAAAAAAAAGGTCTCTGTCGTGTCACTTCTTCCAGAGTGAACTTTTTTTTTTTTTAAAAATAAAATCGTCTCCTTTTTGAACCCCTGGCATGACACACTGTAGGAGAAGAAGGAAGCTGCTCTGGCTTTGAAGCTGCTTCTCGCTAGCTTCCCTTGTGGCCTCTGTCCTTGTGGCAAGGGTCACCAGCTCACAGAGTGCCAGCTCACTTTCTCCAGGCAACTCAGGGTCTTGTCAGTTCCCAGTACGGAAACCACCACCCATCTCTTTCCCACACTGAGTGGCTCTAGCCGGAGAGCTCACTCCTCGCGCCTTCCTCCCACCCCATGCAAGAGAGACCCAAGGTGGGGAGAAGGACCCCCCTACCCTCCCGAAACACACACACACGCTCCTCCCTGCCATGCGATCCCGCAGTGTGTGCTTGGGAAGGGCCCAATGGGGTGGGTGCAGTTCCTCTCGGGGCCGTACCCACCCTGTGGCCGCTGACCCATGCACTGGCTCCGAGCGTGCATGTATGACCGCACTGACTGATTGCAGTGTGGACACACATCCACAGACTACACCTAAAGCAAACCATGTGAAGAGGCACGAGGAAAAATCAAGCAGAAAAGGGCTGCAAACAAACAAAAAAAAAAACCCAAACCAAAACAACAAAAAAACCCCCCAACACATAAATGGTAAGGGCAAGGAAATCAATAGTGCAAATATTGAATCAGGGATAAAATAGTTTATCCATATATTAAAAACAGCTTCAGAGAACAAGGAAAATACTGACAGAATACCTTCCCACCTGCAGGATATGTGTTTGGTTGCACATGTCTAAGTGAGAAAACAGAAACTTGCATGCCAGTGTCTTCAGGTAACGTTTCTTTCTGCAGGGGTGGTGTGACAGCTTCTCCCATCTGCTTGAAGAGCAGCTTTAGATTGGATATTAGGAATGGGTTCTTTACTCTGAGGGTGGTGGAGCACTGAACAGGTTACCCAGGAAGGTGGTTGAGGCCCCTTCCCTGGAGATATTCAAGGTGAGGCTCAACGAGGCCCTGGGCAACCTGGTCTGGTTGGGGGTGTCCTTGCTGACTGCAGGAGGGTGGGACTAGATGACCCTAGAGGTCCCTTCCAGCCTGGACCACTCCATGATTCTATGATCTGTCTGTGTGGGTGTGTGTGTCTATATACACATAGATGTACATGGTCTACAGACTACAGGTCAGATTATGCCATGCTGCATAATCCCCACCAGCCAGGAGCACGACTGGAATCACTACAAAGCGGGAAGGAAGAACCTTCCTAGATCAGTGCCATTTTGCAGGAAGGAGGTGGTCCTGCCCATTGCTGGAGCCACGGCCCATGGCCGCAGGGGAACAGACCCAAGGGGTGGCGGGTGCAAAGGCTTTGGCCCACCCCTGGACATGTGTATGTCACGTGGAGTAGCCTTTTTGGTACGGTGGGATTGACTGAGGGCAGGGATCTGTGGTTATATGTCCTGAAAAGCAACCAATCCAGCACACTGCTGCTCACCCCTCTTCGCAGCATCCAGGCCATTGCCCTTCACAGCAGCATGAGATGCTCTCACCTTGGCAGGCAGCTGGAGCAGCTCCATACCCACCAGGGATCTTTAGGAAGTGTTTTTGTGCAGCACTGGTTCCCGGCAGAGCCATGCCTGTGAGTTGCCTAACTCATGAGTGTCCTGAAGTGAAGGAGTCATTTGAAATACCTCCTCTCTGGATGAGGAAACAGTTGCTTGGCAGCAGGAAATGTGGCATTTGTAATGCCTCATCCTTCCCTGGGGCACTGCTCATTTCTCCTTACATGTTGCCCGAACTTTCTGAAAGCAATTTTCTTCGAAGCCCTGGCGGATGTTCAGACCACACACACGAACCAAGAGCAGCAGATCGCAGTGCCAAGTGGAGTTGTTGAACTCTTACCTCTTGCTGTGAAAATGAAGAGGCTCCACTTGTCTCAGAGGAGGAGGGGAGCTTCTCAGAGTGGCCAAGTCCCAGCTCCCACAGGCGGGACAAAACCCTTGCCTGAGGCAGACCTGTGAGCCAACCAAGATGGAACGATGAGTTCAAGTTGGATGTGCCTCCAAAAAACGGCGGTACCATCTGCCAAACCCCAGTCATCTGCTCCCATCCATCCATTTCCCTTGTGTCAGTGGAGCCGCCGTGTGGTGCCAGACCCATGCAGGGATGAGCAGGCTACGCATCACCCTCCCTCCAGGGAGCGGGAGGTCCAACCCAGGATCTCCCCGGGCAACAACCCAGCACTGACAATCATGCAGAATCACACAGGGTTGGAAGGGACCTCTGGAGATCATCTCATCCAACCCCTCTGCCAAAGCAGGTTCTCCTGCAGCAGGTTGCACAGGAACATGTCCAAGCAGGTTTGGAATCTCTGGGGACTTCAAGGGCATGGAGTAGCCCCTGGGGCTGCTTAGGAAGTCTGGGCAATTAGTACAGCCATTCATGGCCACTTTTCCTTAAACCCTGAGGAAAAATCGCAAAGGCCATAGGGTTATGAAACAGCCAGAAACCATGAAGTTTCCTTGTAGAGGGAGCCAGAGGGGCTGGCTGGTTGCTCAGCAGGGCAAAGAGGGCTCCGTGTGTGCCAAGCCCTGCTACTGGACACGGGCTGCTACGGTGCTGCATCCAACTACGGGATGGGACACGGCAAAGTCTGGGTTTCCCAATGCTTGGGTCACCCCACGCTGGGCTGCTGCAGCTGGTCAGGGCTATTCCTACCCCAGTGGCCATCACCAGCTCTGTCTCCTCCACCAGCAAAGTTTCAAATGCACAAAGTGCTTCCTTATCAGCAGGTGAGTCCGGTACGGGCAGAATGTAACGGTGTAGCTGTCTGATAACACTGCATTAGTTTTTAGGTGATGAATGCTTGTGCAAGTGTCTGTTACGGTTTCTGTGGTTAGACAACAAGCCTCTGGTGGCCTAGGTCTGCATGGCTTCTCAAGGAGGAACCTCCTTTCTGTGGCACAGCAGCATGTAATGGGAACTGCCAAACTTGGAAGCAAAAAGGGCAAACCAGCTTCAGCTGCAGATGGTGTTCCCCAAGAAATCCATCCACAGTTCACAGAAAGTCCAACTCCCTGTGCAGATGTGACCATTACGAACACCAGATCAGGTCAGTTGAGGTCTTTTATAGCTGATCCTCAAAAACCTCTAAGGGTGAAGACTGCTGCCTCCAGGCCAACTAACCTCCTAGTGACACTTTTTTTCCCTGATGGTCAACCTGAAACTCCCCAGATGTAACTTCTGCCTGTCACCTCTTCTTGTTCTGGCCATTTCTGTGGAGCTTGGTTCCATGGTGGCTGTAACTTCTCACCAAGCACCTGCTGGCTGCTATTGGGTCAGCCTCAGCCTCCCTTTCTCCAACAAGCCCATATCCCTCAGCCTCCCCTCGTAGCCCTTTGCCACCTTGGTATCCTTCTGCCAGACCAGTTTCCCAACACTGCTCTTGAACTTGGGGGGGATGTGGAGTCCAGCACTGGAAACACCACCCTGACTACATCAGGTCCCTGAAGGGCACCACCAGGACTGACTGTCCCTGCCCAACCCCCAGGGCCTCTCCATGATCCTGCCCATGGCCCAAGATCCCATTTCAGAGTTTTTGGGCAAGCTGCTGACCTTTTTTTCTGGTGTTAAAGTATCTGGAAACTGACTTGACTTAGACATGGCACTGAAACACCTAGCCCAACAACCATCTTCCACATGAAGCTAGGTGTCCTTTTTACAGTCTAAAATATTCTTCCTCGGGACCACATTGTCAGAAAAAGTTGCCTTCTTGCATCTTTTCCCTTAAGAAGTGACATGGTGCAACACCCCATATTCATTATTTTTTAGAGGCAAACTTCTGGCTCTCCTGGGAAGGCTTTCAGCACCGACTGGAGCTCACCCCACCTTCCTCCGAGACAAAGCGAGGTGCAGGCAGCGTGCGGTTTGCTGTGGACGAGTGCCCACCCTGTGTAATTCCCCTCCGCAGCCCTCGAACCCCCAAAACGAAGGCTCATTGCTGGCACCCGGAACACATCAGGTTCATACCCATTTATTCATCACTTCATGTTTTTTTCTGCAACAGCCATGGTCAGAGCCATGACACCATTCTTCTGGTGTGCTGAGTCACCAGGACTTCCTTCTTCAAAATCATCCCAACTGCTTGCAGTAATTCAGTGGAATTAAGTGTTTATGACATCCTTGAAACATGATCAGTATCTAAGGTCTCTGAAGGATCAACTCAGGACACTGAATCAAATTTCTTGAAAATTACAAATATACCAAACTCGGCAGAACAATCTACTGATCTCATTTAAGGCATCCACTTCTACTACTTATCATCTGCGTAAACATACCCTCCTTCAAGTTATTTTGATAAATTCTGTGACTGAGCTGCTGTACAAACCTTCCAAGTTTCAGTGGCTCCGTGACAATGACAACAGGGATCTTTCTCAGGTATTATGTATAGTTCTTTATCTAATTAGTCAAACTACGCTTTAAGGTTCAACTCCAACTATAATTTCATTTGGCCTTGTTCCTTGTCAAGGTATTATTTACCTCCGAATACAATACTCTTGGACCTTGTTTATACAACAGATTTTTCAAAATGCTTCTCACCATTAATTCAACAATACCTCAATCTTTACGACCGACACCGGGAGCCTTGCTGTTAACCATGTGTCTGCCTCTTCTGGTTAAAGCATGACATGGTATGGCCTGGCCTGAGGAAAACCTGATAACCAAGTGGCTGAAAAATTAGGGCTGTGTCCGAGTATGAGGGGAAGGTGCAGGAAAGACTCATTACAGCCTACACAGAATCACACAGAATCACGGAATATCAGGGATTGGAAAGGACCTTGAAAGATCATCTAGTCCAATCCCCCTGCCAGAGCAGGAACACCTAGAGCAGGTCACACAGGAACGTGTAGGAGATGTGCAAACAAAAGTGTATTTTGCTGGAATGTGAGCGGAAATGTGTGCCCAGGAATTTTCTCTAAAAATACCTCGGTTCAAGTGTGCAAAAACTCCATGCAAGCACACTACTGCAGTTCCCAGATAAGGATAACCCACCTTCTGCCCTGGTAAACCAAGCTCTTTAGGGTTAGCCACGATCTTCAGCCACCTGACAAGGTCTACCACATTTGAACCATTCACTCTTCAAAGACAGCTGGCTCATTCGTCTCACATCACTTTATTGCACACGTGCAGTCTTAAAGCCACCTGTAAATATTAAATTTCAGCCATGGAACTTCGGACAGTGTTTTAATATGGAAACGTGGGTACCTCTTTTTGAGTTTACCTCCAGCCACATTTTGGATGCCCGCACATGAAGCATTTACCAGGAGCCCACTGCTTTGTTGTAGGGTGACTGCAGTCCTCCTTCCAGCCCTGGCAACGCTGACAAGCAATGCCAGCAGATGTGGGCTAAACTCTGCGTACACAGAGGAGAGGGGTTCTGCCAAAGTAACGCACCCTGCTCAGCTGTCTTTTCCTCCCACGGGAATCGGAGGAATTTACGACAGCAAATTTACAGCCTTCCTGCTTCCACCTTAAAAGCCAGCACTTCCAAGTAAAACGCTGCCTACACTTCTGCCTACGTGCAGACATCTCCTAGACCTTGACCTCTAACGACAACTGTCATGAAGAAAGGCCAATTCTGAGACAGTCTATGCTAAAAAACTTTCAAAAAGGGTTTTGGTAACAGCCAAATTAACCAGAGTCTGGTCCTTCTCCTGCTGCTTGTGCAAAGGCAGCCACAACTCACAGCTGGCCAGGAGTTAAGAACACAGGCAAGCAAATCTGGCTTGCATCCTTCCTCATTTCTCCACCATGTCAGAAGGTCTAAGGAGAACTGATGTTCCTGGTTGTCACCACCACAGACCAACGTGGGGGATGCCGGGTCACTGCGTTAAGTCCCTGCTCCCCAGGTGGCCAAAAGTCTCCCACTCCTTCTCCCTCTGCTGCTACCCAAAAAGCTCCCCAGGTGCAAACACCCCAAGGTACTTGGAGCACTCTGCTCTCTTCCCCACCACATACACAGCTCCTCTCTTTGGAGGGGAAGACTTATGAGCACAGCGCAGGGAGAGACAAAGGCTTTGCCCCTCTTGGGACACGGCTGCCAGATGTGATGAGCTACGATGCTCTCCTGAAGCAGAGGACTTGGAGCAAACAGCTCCCATCGCCTTCTGGGGACATTGACTTCTCACCTTTCTGATACAAAGAAGGAAAAAGCACAAACTCAGCTCTAGTAGCGTTTCTACCCATGAGTCTATTTTTACGCCTCTGCTGGACACAGCGCAGCTCTGCCCGTCATGACAAACCCAACAGGTTCCGATAGGGAGGCTTGCAGAAATGTGTCCTTAGGTTTTCTGCACATGCCACAACTGTGATTCACTTTCTGTGGTTACAAGAAGACAGAGACAACCTGGCAAGCCCAGAGCAAACAAGTGATATCACCAGCATGATGCATGCATTTCTAGGCATCATTATTATTTCTCGATTGGGATTGCAACCAAAAAAATTCCCAAGTAAAACGTGCATGGGCATGGGAAAGAAGTCCATACCTTAGAAATGATTCCTCACACATGGAGTGCATTAACAGGCACCTCATCCTCACCACAGAGTCACCACTGACCCTTAAGATAGCACGCGTGTGGGTATCAGTGATCTGCTTGATCATATTGCACAAATGGGAATCAGCATCATCCAGAGGTATAAAAAAAATGTTGCTTAAGAAACCCCATTTTACCAAATGTTAACAAAAATTGCCAACTTAAACAAGTGTATTTGTGGGTGTGGAGGGTGGGTGGTGGGCGATGTGCTGAACATGGACAACCTCAGTGAAAATGGCTGCCTATTTACACACAGCCTATTGTATTCTCCCAGAAACACAGTTTGATCTACAGAAACCAGGAATGGTGATCAAAACCCCATCCTGGTTAAGTTTAAAGGAAAGAGCAGCAACTTTACAGTGAGTAATGTGTCAGGAATGGGTAAGTGGCAATTACAGGTCTCAGCTACAAATGGCAAATTAAAAGGTCTATGTGACTGATAAAGGAAGCTGAAGGAATTAATGAAAAGCTCCACAGCCTTACAGGCAACAGAAACTCGGGCAGGTACAGGGCTATTTTGTGAGGCAAAAAGTCAGGATCAGCAGAGAAGGAATATCAGCTGCCTTCAGTGTCTACTTCTGATTGCTTTTCTATTTTGGGAAGGGTCCTCTTATGGAAAAGTACTGATGCACAGGCACCCTCTACAGCCACCGTGTTTACTTTCAGCCTTCCCTGAACTGGGAAAGCTCTGCAGCCGCAGAGTGTGAAGAGGAGGAGTGGCTGATAAGCCTCTGGCCCTGATTTCCACAATACTGACTCAGAGTGGACCAGCTCCCTCCGAGGCTGTCACTGCCACCACACCACTGCTGGAAAAGATGCGGCTGGTATGATTTTGCAAGTTGGCAGATCAGCAGGCGAGCAGGGTCACCAGGTCCATGGCCGGAGGTAAGCTGGTGAGGGGTGGCATGGCACCATGCCCCCTGCAGCAGCCATCAGGCCTTCTTCTTCTCCGCTGGAAGCCATGCCATCCGGGGTGCAGCTGAGTGCAGCAGCACGAGGCCACAGAGTGTCACGGTGAGGCCGACCCACCACAGAGGCGTCCATGTCTCCCCGAAGAGAAGTCTGCCCAGCATGGCCTGAAGAAAAAGACAGAGACAAAGCTTTTCTTGGCTGAGCTGCCTCAAAGCCTCCTGCGCTGCCAGAGGTGGGAGAGCCGGGCCCAGGAAAAATCCTGCTTGAGGAAAAGTCCTGCCGGGACCACCAAGAGAAAGGGTTGCTACAGGTGATGTTGGAGATGACCTGCTCTGCAATCCAGCCAGCTGTGGTCCCAAAACAGAATTTGGGCAGACATGCACGTGCTTTGCTGCCTTCCCAGTGCTTCTCAGGAACCAAACGTCCAGCCGACTGTGTGACTCTGTTCAGTAAAGAAAAAGGCACCACTAACTTGAGTTTTGGACACCACCACGTGCTGGCTGTGAGTTGTCAGAGCCCAGAAACAAAGACCGACAGCTGCTGAGTGAGAAGCAAGCAGAAAAAACATGCGGGTCAGAAATGCTCTCGCTGTCACTAGATGCAGTGCATCCTCACAGCTAGGGTGGCTTTGGCTTCTCACAGGTGAGGTGTTGCACAGGAACAGTAAAACAAAGCAAAGCTCTCACCTCCTACTCTCACTGGCAATTAGAAAAATTTGGTAAATGTTACGGCTTCTGCAACGTACAGCACTGGTCAGCAGTGCCCTTCCTCCTGAACCACCCAGAAAGGTCCTACAGTCTCTGCTGTGGACAACTGTCAGAGCAGCTGAGACCTGATACAATCATTTCACGACTGCCTGTAACTGCAGCCAGTGATTGACCTTCACGCTGGGAGATGAGCGTCCTGTGTGACCCTTCCCACATCGCTGTGCTCCTCCAGGCTCCAGTGGCCAGGGAAGGGATCTACTCACCGAGGAGATGAAGTTGGAGGCTGTCGTTGTCACAGAGGCAGCGGCTGAGGAGGAGGAGAGTCGCAGGGCTTTTGCAAAGACCGTCCACATCACCACGTTACATGCAAACACCAAGACAACGCAGCTGATGCGAAACAGCACGGGCAGCTGTAAGACAAAAGGGGTAAACTCAGGTATTTTCAGTTCACTGACCCCTCATCCACCCTCACTATTTCACGAGTGCTTTGGAGCAAAACCTCATGGGGCGGGCTGGTATGACATGAAGAGGAATACATTCAATTGCAGAAGGAAAGGGAAGTGACAAAACAGCCTTGGATGGAGTATGACCTGGTGCGTCCTGCTGTGAATCCAGACTCAGACAACCAGCTGGGAAGCGCTGGGACAGCACACAACAGCTGCCATGCCAGAAGCCAAACTCCAGAAAACTCTCAAGCTCTTGCTACGGGGCACACACAATCCAATGAAATGCCCTCCACTCCTCACCAGCTGTATGGAAAGGGGTGGAGTTCAGCCCCGCCAGAAAGGAACATCGAGGCTGTACGTGCTAGCGCTGCATGTGGCCTGGGACCCATCAGCTGTGAATTGAGGCAGAGATAAGCATGGTCCCAAAGCGCTGGTCCTCACCACCTGGCCTACCTTAGAGCTGCAGCGAGGGCAGAGCAGGGTCCTCTGGGAGCAAAGTCAGAGCTGAGAGGCTTCATGTCTTATTTTGCATGCTTGCCTGGAGAGCAGATTTTCTAAGAGCTCTCTGCTCCTGTGTTTAGGAGCAACAAAATCACCTCTGAATTCAAGGGCCTTCAAGTCCAACTAGGTTCTCAAGAAGGATCTCTGTCCTTAGACAGCCTGACATGACATTTATAAGTCTCAGCCAATGATCAGTAAATGATCCCAAACAATTCCCACCTGTAAAGCACTTTGCTTTCCCATTGCTGCAGTGGCAAATTCTGTGGAGAAGGATAAGAAGCCCAGCTGCTATTGGCCTTCTGAGGAAGAGACCTGCTGCTGTGTTATGGCTCACTGTGGTGTGGGGTTTGCCTCTTGGCTTTACCTTCCTCAGGGCAGTTTTGTACATCCACATAAGCCTCTAGTGGGTAGGCAGACTCGGGCGCAAAGAGATGAGAGGGGAAAAACAATTCTCTCTGTTTCACCTAAATTCAGTATATTCTTTTCTGGCTTAGAAAGAGCCTACCAAGGTGTGCTGCTGGGGACAAAAAGACTATAGGGAAAGAGAACTTGTTACAGTCTTCAACCACCCACCAGAGGGTGTAGACAGGATGGAGTCCAGGCTCTTCTCCAAGGTGTGCTGGGATATGACAAGAGGCAAGTAAATGTTGGAACAAGGGAAGTTTTGATCTGATAAAAAGGGAAAAAAACAGGTGATCAAACACTGGAACAGGAGTCATGGGCTCTCCGACTTTGGGGATACACAAAACTTGACTGGAGAAATGAGCAACCTGTTGCAGGACAGACTAGACATCCAGAGGTCCTCACCGACCTGAATCGGTCTGCAAGTCTATCAGTGCTGGAGAAAAGCTGGTTCCCACCATTACAGCAACTGTGCTGTCTTTAAAAGTGACCCTGAACCCATAGGTTCTTCTATTCTTCTTCTACAGCAGAGCCAGGGAAATCATCTGCACCGTGCTCTGCAAGTGGCATGTGCCCTGAAGGAAGGGTTTCTAGAGAGAAGTCAAGTCCCTCTGCATCCTGGGCAGAGGAGTGGTCACTGCAATGGCACGCAGGCCGAGAGGTAGGAACATCCCCAGGTGTTCCCCACAAGGAAGGAGGGAGGTATAAATTCTTCTGCTACGGACTCAGCCATGCCAGCCCAGTGAGTCAAGGATTACTGTTCTGATTGCTTTTCTAACAGGAGATTAATTTCAGTGTACATTTCAGATAATCCTGAAGTGGCAGAAGTAATTTAGATGAAGTCTGACAGGGGAGAGGGGAAAGTAAAGGAAAACTTTTGTTCAAGTGAAGTGACCCCTCCTGGTCAAGTCTCTCTCAGGCTGAGCCATCATAACACATCCTTCTGGCTGGGAAATCCATCTTTGTGCTGCCGTGGAGTTTCCTGTTACCCTACGTCACAGTGTCTCAGAAGTGTCATTACCCTTTAAATATTTGCTGCCAATTTCACACTGCACAAGTGATGGCCGCTCTCTTAAGACTTATTTTCCAGCTTATCTTCCTCAAACACAACCTCCCTTGAATCTCTGTCGCCCTGTGGCTGCTCGGCCTCTGGTCCTGTCACCAGGCCCCGCTGGAAAGAGCCTGGCTCTGTCATCTGTGGGCCCTCCCTTCAGGTATTTATTGATGAGATTACCCTGAGCCTTCTCCAGGCTCTATCATCCCAGATCTCTGCCTCTCCCTCATAGGAAAGATGCTCTGATGTCTTCATCATCTTTGTGGCCCTTTGCTGGACTCTCTCCAGTAGCTCCATCTCACTGAGGAGCCCAGAACTGGACCCAGCACTCCAGGTGTGGCCTCACCAGTGCTGAGCAGAGGGGAAGGATCACCTCCCTTAAGGATGCTCCCGTTTTTCACAGCACTTTCAAAAAATCACCAAACCCCAAACAAATGGGCAATATTTCTATACATTTCAAAGGACAAAAAAATATTCCAAGAAGATGCTGTCAACATTTTCAGTAATTCCACGCTCTGCTTTTCTGTCAGTGGAGAGCACTATTTTTTTGTAGTGGACTGGGAAGAGTACCAGGATTTAAAATTTTGACTCTCCTTTCTGCCACCCTTTCTGCATTATCAGTAAGGATCAAGCAGACTGTTGAGTACTCAGGTTTTGCTTTTTTAACCATCTCCAGTAACAACACAAATTGATTTTCTTTTTTTTCCCCAATACAAGGCTGGGTTTTGGTTTGGTTTTTTNGTTGGACACGGTTTCAGGCATTCCCGTGGCGTGCTTGGGAACTGCTTCCCTTCCCCAGCCCCGTAGCCGGGCTCCTGCTGTCCGTTCGCACCCCCGCCGCCACCCAGCGCTCCCGCAGCTCTCCCCGCCGGGCTCCGCAGGGAGGCGAGTCACGGCCCGGCCCGGCCCGGCCCTCCCGCTTTCCCAGCAAACCCCGCCGAAGGCAAGTGCGGGACACTCCTGGAGGGGCAGGAGCAAGAACCAGCCGGTTCCCTCCCATTACGGGTGTTGCGGGCAGAAGCTAAGCGCTAACGCCTGCCGGGAACGGGACGGGGAGGCGGGCAGGGCGCACGGAAGTCGCTTCCCTCCGCCGATTTCCTCCTTCCTTACCCAGCCTCCGGCCGCCTCCCCGCCCGGCCCCAGCGCCAGCTTCGCCGCGGCGGCCGCCGCCGCCCCCAGCAGCCCGCCGAGCACCGCCGCCGCCCCGCCGCCCGCCCGCATCGCCCAGGCCGCGCCGAGACTCCTTCCGGGGCGCGGCCCAGCGCGGCCCCGCCCCTGCGGCGGAGCGCGAGGGGAAGGGTTGGGACGGGGGAGACCCGGAGTGGTTTAGGGTGAAAGGGACCTTAAAGACCANAACATCTCTCATGGGTTTCTCCTTTGGATTTCAAGTCCTGATGTACGTTTGCCACGTGGATAACAACCCCTGCTGTGTACCTACATGAGTCTCCCCCCCTCCTGCCACGTGCTTTTAGGACATTTCGGCATCTCCCCAGGCGCACATCATCTTGTGCACATCTGCAGCCCAGCCAGGGTTCACCTCTGTGGATAAGGACACAGGGTGCTGGGGGTGAAAGGCCAGCAGTCCCAAGTGGCCTTACCTGTCAGAAGGTTAGAGGAGCACGACTAGAGGTAAAGATGGTCCCTTACCTGCACCCCCAAGGAGAGGCCTGAGGGATGCAGTGAGCCGCAGGGTGACGGTCACCCGTTCCACCTCCGCGCTCCTGCCAGGAGGGAGGAGACGCAGAATTCCTTGGCAGAGAAGGGCTGATGTTATTAGGCTGAAGCAGAGGCTGAGAAGTAGCGCTCCACACCCGAGCCTTCCGACACCCTGCTTTTAAAGTAAAACTGAGACAAACCCGCTGTAAAGGTGCTTTTAGGGTTGGACACGGTTTCAGGCATTCCCGTGGCGTGCTTGGGAACTGCTTCCCTTCCCCAGCCCCGTAGCCGGGCTCCTGCTGTCCGTTCGCACCCCCGCCGCCACCCAGCGCTCCCGCAGCTCTCCCCGCCGGGCTCCGCAGGGAGGCGAGTCACGGCCCGGCCCGGCCCGGCCCTCCGTATTTCCCAGCAAACCCCGCCGAAGGCAAGTGCGGGACACTCCTGGAGGGGCAGGAGCAAGAACCAGCCGGTTCCCTCCCATTACGGGTGTTGCGGGCAGAAGCTAAGCGCTAACGCCTGCCGGGAACGGGACGGGGAGGCGGGCAGGGCGCNCGCCCCCCCGCCGCCACCCGGCGCGCCCGCATCGCCCCCCGCCGGGCTCCGCAGGGAGGCGAGTCACGGCCCGGCCCGGCCCTCCCGCTTTCCCAGCAAACCCCGCCGAAGGCAAGTGCGGGACACTCCTGGAGGGGCAGGAGCAAGAACCAGCCGGTTCCCTCCCATTACGGGTGTTGCGGGCAGAAGCTAAGCGCTAACGCCTGCCGGGAACGGGACGGGGAGGCGGGCAGGGCGCACGGAAGTCGCTTCCCTCCGCCGATTTCCTCCTTCCTTACCCAGCCTCCGGCCGCCTCCCCGCCCGGCCCCAGCGCCAGCTTCGCCGCGGCGGCCGCCGCCGCCCCCAGCAGCCCGCCGAGCACCGCCGCCGCCCCGCCGCCCGCCCGCATCGCCCAGGCCGCGCCGAGACTCCTTCCGGGGCGCGGCCCAGCGCGGCCCCGCCCCTGCGGCGGAGCGCGAGGGGAAGGGTTGGGACGGGGGAGACCCGGAGTGGTTTAGGGTGAAAGGGACCTTAAAGACCATCGAGGCCCAGGGACACCTCCCACCAGCCCAGGTTGCTCAAAGCCCCCTTCGAGCCCCGGCCTTGAGCCCCTGGAGGGATGGAGCATCCACAGCTTCTCTGGGCAACCTGGGCAGGGACACCTCCCACCAGACCAGGTTGCTCCAAGCCCCATCCAGCCTGGCCTTGAACCCCTCCAGGGATGGGGCAGCCATAGCTTCTCTGGGCAACCTGGGCCAGGCTCTCACCACCCTCACAGCAAAGAATTTCTTCCCGTTACCTAATCTAATTCTCCCATCTTCCAGGTTTGAGGCCATTACTGAAAGGGAAAGAAAGATGCCCGCAGGCAGGGTTCATTTATATACAAAGACTTGATTTATTTATTAAGAAAACAAACAAAAAAAGAGTATAGAGTACAAGAACAGTGGAATTGTGACTGCAGACACACAACACAGAGGCTCAGGAGCAAGCAGGCGTGCAGCGGGGACCCTGCCTCCCCCCCATGCAGGGAGGGGTAGAAAACCCTGCCCGCACAGGAACAGTTGGCTCTGAGAAACATTTGTATAACACAAAAACAGAAGGGCAGAGGAGAAAACAGCTTTGTGGTCCAAACCAGACCCCTCAAGACTGCTAGTGATGATCGTTAGTTACTTCCGAGCACTATCAGTACTTGTCAACAGAAAAACACCCCAAAACACCAATCTCTCCAGGTTAAGGTCTTTTTGTTCAAATGGAAACAAACCTGCAGGACTAAGCAACGTTACAATCCATAGATGAGCTGGGGGGAAATTCTTTCCCCTCAAGACAAGCCCTGGGGGCAAACACTCGGTATCCGGCCCTTCCCCTGACATGCACCTTCCTCGTCATCCCCTTCTGCCCCATCGCTGGTGGGCAAAAGCAGCATTGTACAGAGTAGCCAAAATTACAATGAGTGAAAAAAAATAAAAATAAAAAACCTAGATGCACAGGTATTTGATATCGGCACAGAAATCAATGTTTTGCCTTCCACTGACCCAAGTTTCAGTGATTTGCAATAAATCTTAAGTGCAACTAAACGAACCTACGCTAATACTCCCTAAAACGTTCTGCATATTTTCACGGCTTGTTTCTTAGCATTTCTAACTTTCGTTTGATAAGAAAATGGTTGCAAAATACTTCAAAAGATTGTCCCTATGAGGGTAATACAGAAGCCTGCTTTAAGTTTAAACGGAGGAAAAAGTGTTTAGAAAGCATTTTAATTTCAAACACAGAAAGCAAGGAACACAAAGGCAAAAAGATATTTATAGCGGTATTTACAAGTCTAGGACTAAATTCACATTCATGCTGTATTGAACAAAATTCAGTATGAAAATCAGTTGTTAAGCAACCTGTAAGGAATAACAGTTAATAAATTTCACAAATTTATTTTAACCCAGTAAAAATACCATTTCTTTAACTAAAAAAAAGTATATATGAAGAAATCGTGCTTTCTAAAATTTGGCTCCGGTGGAAAATGTACCATTTTTAGAAGAGGTAGGAACCTGAATAAAAAGCACAAAAGGAAACAAAAATCCAGCTGTATTTCCAGTGAGAATTTTCCCTGGCAAAGTACAAAAGTTTCAAGGAAGCATCTTCCAGCACCTACAGAAAATCAGGTTTGGAAAGTTACAGGAAGGTGCTAATGTGTCATTGAGAAAGCTGCCCTGTTGGCTGGCATGAAATTCTTCACTACAAGTTATCACCAGCAGAAAATCCAGGTACAAAAATACTTGATTATTCTAGGACCCCACAGTAAAAGTCAAGTTTGACCTGACTGGCTTTTGCTTATTCTGTAGACTTTAACGAAAATATGGCTGTGTAGTTTTGTGTCGTTACAACATTATAATCTACACACGTCACATTTCTTTGATTCTTTCAAAAAAGCGTTTTCAATTCGCAGTTTTTCAGTCTCCTGTAAAACAGAAAAACCACAGGGGTATTAAGGAAGTTATACTTAGCTCTTTTCATATTTCTAAATTGATTTTAACCCAGTAAACACACCTTATGTTTAGCTAAGAAAAAAAAAACATACAGAAATTGTGCTTTTTAAAATTTGGCTTTGGTGGAAAATGTAGCATTTCAGAAGAGGCAAGAACCTGAATAAAAGTACAAAAGGAAACAAAAATCCAGGTGTTAACCCAGTGAGAAAACTTTTCTTTGGCAAGGTACAAAATTTTCAAAGAAAAGTGTTTTATACACTATAAAATAGGGTGATTATCATCTGGGGCCTGTGAAGAGAGCGAGCAGGCATGACCTACACAACTGCATGAAACCAGAGGTTTTCTTCTATTACTTTCCAACAGAAAAGCAAGAATTACAGGTTTCATTCTCAAAGCTTTTCTCTCTTCTATGTCAGGCCATTACTTCCCCCTGTTTTCTACCCTGCAACTTACCTCACTAAGTTTAGCATAATCTTTCTTCAGTTTCACAAGATACTGAATCTTCTGGTTTAGGTTTTGATGACCAACTAATTTCCCGTTCTCCTCAGCGAGAGAGTCAACTCGCTTCCTCAGCAAGTCCATTTCCTGTAATTAGTCAATACATTGTGTACCTGTAACCATAGCCCCTTCTTCGCTTTGCAGAAGAAATAGCTTCTTTAAAACCATTAAGATATAAACACTGACATTCATTGTAACATTATGATGCAAGAGTTGGTTCATTCAGGAAATACACATTTGTCTTATGTCTCCTTAAGCAGTAGTTAGATCCCTCTGAAGGCCAAAAGCACCATTGGATTTGTATGAGGAACTGCAGCAGTGATTTCCCTGCCCTAGCACAGATTGCAGCGCTGCAAATACAACTGAACCGCAAGATAGAACACCTTCAGAGGCAGGCTCTGACAGCTAATTAATTCAGAATATTGTCCAATTAGCACCAGCTCTACCTCTGCCAAGTAAGATTCTACTGGAGAGACAAAACCAATTACACATATCAAACCTTTTCAATCCTGTCTCTCTCTTCGTATGTTTCCTCCAGTTTTGATCTAATTTCTTCTTTTTCATGAAATGCTTTCAGCTCCAAAGCCCTTGTTCGTTCCATCTCCAGAGCCATTTCAAGACAAGTATTCTCCTTGATTTTGAGGGTATTTTTGGTCTCTTCTAATCTGCCAATATAAAAGCATCATATAATATTAAAAACCAACTAAACAGCATACAACTGAATCAGTAAGTCACCCTTGGACGTGTAGGAAGCCTCTTCCAAAAACACCCTTTTAAGACAATTTATTTTTGCTTGAACTCAGTGCTAACAAAGAAAAATGACATTCTGCTTCACAGCTTTTGAGTTGGATATGTCTTAACTAGTCTGTGTTTTGGAATTGCTCTTCTTTTTGGGAAGTCTGCTGTTCCTACACAAGTCTGGCTCGTGAGAAAAACCAGAAGCTCCACCTGCAAGAACACTAAGAATTCATCTAAGGCGTGTAAATTTGCCAGATGAACTTCACTGCTCTTAAAGTTTCCCCTAAATTTTGTATGTTTGTATGTGTTTTTTCCCCAATAGTCTTGTTGCTCAGAAACAGCCCAGCGATGGTCTGAATTTCATTGGCCTGGTAACAGAAGGACCACAACTCCAGAGATGTCTCGTCTGCTGGCCATGTTTTAATTCTGTCGGGCTCACAGAATATCAAGCCCTGCCATCACACTTGGCAGCCTGTCTGCAGATTATATGGGCTCCAGGAATTCTGTGTGCCTACTCAAACATTGCACGAGTGAAAACGTTCTTGTCATCAGCTTTGTTTCCCTGAAGCCTGGCGTTTAAGACCGGCTGTATGAAAACAGCACTTGCTGCATTTGGCAAGACACTTTCTTGATGAGAGAAGAATCCTTTTGCTCTTTGTGCATTATTTGTTTGTATGAGACTAATGCTAATAGTAATTCTTTCTATAAGCCTATTTCAATGACCAGAGAGGTATGAAAACTCAATGTGTCAAATAGCAAAAGAACCCCTAATCAAGACTAGGGCTTCTGGAAATTGTAGTGTTAATTAACTTAACGTTCCTAAAACTTACCTTAGTCCTTGTAAATTATTTACATAGAAAGCATTCCATTAAAGGTAAGTAAGTCAAATATTAGGATATTCAGCCACTTAGAATCTCGGAGCAATACAGATTAGGAAAAGAATAACAAGGGCAACGTTTTCAAACTAATTTTTATCTACTAATTCAGTATTTTATTTCTTGACTGCTGCCTTTCCAAGGTATGAAACGCTTGAATTTCTACAACTACTTGTACTGTAGTGCAAACACAATCTGGGAATTGTCTAATAACAAACAATTTTAATTATTCAAGCTGAAGAGCACAAAAAAACCCGAAAGCATAAAAAAAGCAAAAAATGAGATTAAGTTTGAAATTAAAATATTTCCAGTACCAATAAAGAAATGAATACGTGAATTTAATTTGACAAGGAATGTGATTAGAATTCACTGCATATAAAAGTTCAAAACCCTATGCCATAAATAATTTTAAACAACTACAGACATCTTTTCAGTTTTTCTGTGGTTCCTCTTTTTTCAGAGGATTTCTCCAATACAATTGCTACCTTTTTAGAAAATGTAGTAATAGGTGCTACTACCACCTACTGATGAGAAAGAGTAAGAACTTGATGTGTCTTGCAGAAGTGTAAACATGGTTTCTAAACTACATCTTTTGTAATTCCAGATCTTGGTCTTCTATTGCTTCTTGGTATTAATGAGTTTAATACTAGTCTCCAGATGAATGAACAATATTTAAACTTACTCTGCTTTGATCTTCAGCATCTCCTCCATTGCTTTATTCTGTAAAAGTTCAAAACTATTAGTTACATTATTTATGTTTAATAGACATATATTTAAAATTATTCATCACAACTGACACTACAATACCTCATTCCAGATACTACCAAAATCATTCTACTGTGCAGTAAGTTCATGTCTTTGCTGTATGCCAATTTCATACCAACACAAGTGACCCACAGCAAGATCTCTGCCCATTCACACACAACAGAGCTCTCACAGGGGGTTCTCCTTGTCCGGGACATCCACAGCAACCTCTGCTGTCACCTTAACTTCCCTTTGGCAAAGCCCTGACGTTAGCAAGTGACACAATCCTCACTTTCCAGCTCTGAGGAGATGAGTCAGATTTACTGATCTCAATCTGGTTTTGCTTATTGTGCAATGTGCCACCGGGTTCATCGGTGTTTGACCAAGACAGAAGCCTTAAGAGAGAAGTGTCAGGCTCTGTGTCTGTTGGAATTCACTAGAAATCAGCATTTGTTTCACTGCCATGAAACAGAAAACACGTTAATACTTCACAGCAGGGAAATCACAACTGACATCAGAAGGGCAATATACCTTGGCAAGTCGTTCTTCAGCAATCTCCTCCTCTTTCTCTTTCAGGTACTGAACATCAGGATGTTTCTGGTCACTAGGAAATCCAAGAATGGGGAAATTTCTTACAAACAGAGGAAACCAGTTGTGAAAACAACATCTTATCCAGATTAAGCCAGTAAGTGTGTGTAGCTGTCTTAACACGTGTTTGTACTCAAATTACTAAAAACCTCTGGAAGAGTTTAACCTTTATATTCCAAGAACACCATATCTTCTTAGTAGTTCATGATGTCCACATGAATATAGACTGCAGAAAGCAACTCCTTCCTACCAGATGGTTGCTCAGTGGTCTTGACAAGTTAAGAAGGCAAAAGATTTTTGTATTTAGAAGACTTGGAAACTTTATTTTGTTAGTTTTTAATAAATATGACGTCCTAAAACTAAAATAACCCCCAAACCAACACACCATTGGGACCACTTCTTTCCTGTAGTGTGCTGTACGGGAAGAACTTAATTAACAGTTATTGTAATGTGAAGCAATTATGAAAGACAGGTATTTTCAGTAACTTAAAACCTTTGTTAGCGTACCTAGCTCGGGTGATTTATTTTTTTATATCTGGTATAAAGAGCCTCAGTCAGAGTAAATGTGTGTATGGGCTTTTTGTTAATGTTAGTTAAATGCCAGCTTATAAAAGTCTAACATCTTTGGAGAACTAAAATAAAAACCACGTATTTTCCTTGATAAATTTTGGTACAACCCACTTTCAAAATCCACCCAAATTTACCCATTTTATAAATGGTTGGACAAAACTGCAACATTCTCAGTGAGTACTTAGATGAACTTTAAAGCCTCTGACTTTAGAATTATTGGTTATGCTTAGGCCTTTTACACTCGAGTACTGGTCAGCCTGTACCAGCTCCAAGTTTGTGAACCAAGCCTGCTCCAACTTAGCATTAAAGGGCTGAAGGCTGACCTTTCCTCTCCAACTTCCCTAACACCAAATACCAGAAGTGAGCAGACCTTTGGTCTCATCTTGTATTCTCAAACGCCCTCCAACACAGTCCAAGATCCTCACATCTCATTACCTTGTCATGTGTGACACCAGTGATCAAATCATCTCTCTAACCCTGGGCCACACAAAGGATAACTGCTACCTGCAGTGCGAGGCATGGCTGTTGTGGATATCCCCAGCCTGAGATGTCTAAACCTGCTTTTGCAGAGAGCATTCAATGTACTGTTAGCCTTTGGCCTATTGGAACCACACCTCCTATCAATTAACAGCAGATGGAAATTATTAATGCTTATCAAGGGTAACCTAACCCATAAACTGTGAAAAACAAACCCCCAGAATCCAGTTTTCTGTGGCAAGGCAACTAGTTCTTGTTTTTCTGTGACTTCCATTACAATACACAACAGGCTTTCAAATATCTGCTGCAAACTAAGCAGAAGGCCCTAGAGACAACATCATCATCCAATATCCCACCTGATCTGCCCCACCTTACAACACAGGTTTTCCACAAATGAATCCATTCATAATTGAAGATTACTGTATAATACATATAATGCAAGGACAAACAGGAGACACCTGCATTTACTCCATCTTCTAATCTGTAGACTTCATTTTGCAAAGTTCATAGTGTTCTTTTTCATTAAATACTTACTGAAAATTCAGTTCTAAAACTGACAACGCTGATACTTCATTGAATAGAGATAAAAGTTCTGGAAAATATTTTTAATACATTTAGTAGGCAAAAAATGATTAAACTTCTACCTAGCATTAAGTTACTGGTTACTAAATTGCCCCCTGAAAATGAATTGTCATTAAATATCAGCAGAATTATTTGCTGGATGTTAAGATTTCTTTTCACAAGGTGTAAAACAGCAGATTTAGTTCTTTTCAAAATCAAAACCAAAAAAAGGTAAGCTACAAACCAAAACATTTTCTGTCCAAAACTAAGCTGCACACATTACATTTTAAACCAAACTTATGGTATCTCCAATCTGAAGTACACAGCTTTTTGAGGTACAGTTTTTCCAGAGGAAGTTAATTTCTTACCCTTAAAACCACAAAATAGAGAACTACTTCCATTTATTTCTAAGTTAAAGCTTGTGTTGACTTCATTGGGACATTTCCTGTCTACTGAATCCACAGCTGCACAAGTGATATGGAAAGTGACAGGAAGGGCTACACACAATTATTTTGCATTCTATTTCCATTTCCTTCATAAAACTTTGTTGTACTTAAGAATTTGTGGTTTAAAGACAAAGTTTACATGTCAGTAAATGATTCATAGAGAAATGGCTGAGTCAATTGCTAATTATACTATCAATATGTAAGATAAAACCTGTAAATTTGTTTGTGTTAATTGCTTCAGGAGAAGACAGGTTTTTTTCTTGTTTTATTTTACTTTACCTGTTCTTGCTTAGTTTCTGAGCATCCACAAGGCTCTGTAAATTCCTGTTGTTCTCCACCAATATCTGCATTTCCAGATTCAAGTTATTCAACTTGTTTAATTGTTCCTAAGTAAGTGAAATAGGAAACATTTTATCTGAAGACCAAATTGCAATTCCTGTTTTCATTTCCAGTTGAACATGTTTTTGAGTAAAATAGAAGGCAGAACTGCTTCTCAGAAAACGAGCAAAGATCTGCATCAACTCCATTTACAGTTTCATTAGAAACTTGCTTTAGAATACATCAGAACAGTTTAGTGAGCAAAAATGATGTTACAATTTGACATGCATGAACGTGAAACAACTCAGTCCTTGGGAAAACATGATACGTGGATTGAGCAAGTTGTCACCATTTGTTACCAGCCTGGGTAAAAAAGAAGACCAAGAACTGCCTCCTGCTTTAGTGCACAGACTACTGAGCTCTGTATTCTGTCTTCTTTTCAATTTACAAATTGCCTGTAGAGATTAACACATACACGGTACCTTCAGCCTTTGAATTTCATCATTTTTAGCTCTGCGTTCTTCGTTCAGTTCGTGTACAAGGTGCTCCAGATTTATTGCAGAAGCCCTCCGATCGGCTATTTCTTGCTCATGAGTTTCCAGGAGCTTTACCAAATTCACATCAAACTTTGGGGGCGTTTTTGGACACTGACACGTTAAGAGAAAAAACACAAACCCACCCACAAATCTTTTAGTAAAGAACTGTTTCCCCTGTGCACTGGTTACATGCTTTAATACTTAATTGAAGCCATGAGAATAAACTCCTGGCAGACAGATCATCAATAATACATTTAAGTTACAAACAAGGTGAATGGGATTTGACCATTCCCAAAAGATTGTCATTCTGGTCCCAGCCTGAAGACATGCTGGGAAGTTTATTAGCCCCTTTCAATGAGTTTTAACAGTCATTACAACAAAAATGTTTCTCTCGCAAATGCCATACCTGTGGAAATGTGGCTGAGGATGAGTCCATAAAGCAATCTATTTGCTTCATTTTTAGTTCATATTCATTCTTCCTCTTCTCCATTTCTTCTGTCATTTTGTCCAACTGTTAGAAACCCCAATTAGAAATAAATTAGCTCATAATGCACATGAAATATTAAAGGAAACAGCGGCCAGAAACCTGCTTGGAGCAAGCTTAAGTACACCATGTTATTCTAGATCAGACTTTACTTCCATAATTGTGTGATATATTTACTTAATAACTGTTATTCATTCAATAGTTGCATGTAACAATCATTTTTGAAAGCATATATGCTGCACACTGTGTAATTCATCTGAATTTTGTTCTTGGGGTTGATATTTGATTTTTTTTTGGCCTTGCTAAATAAATCAATGTACCTTTCAAAGGGCTTGCTGGCACAGAAAAACTATCATGAACCTTGTTGGCAAACATTACTGATCAAAACAAATGGATACAAGCTAAGATTTTATCAGTTTCCTCAATGGGAATATGCTAACATAACAAAAGGACTCTTCTTTCCAAAATAACATATCTTTATTAGAGTTTTTGCCAATGCAAATAAATCACTTAGCACTATGACTCTTGTGACAACTAAACTAGAATTTGGACAAAGGCTTAACATAGTTATTTGGTCTGTAAAAGCTCCAAATCGCTCTCAGGCTGCATAATTTATGGAGCTCAAGGATTACGTCCATTAATTTGCAAACACACGTTAAGTGGAGGAAAAAGTAATCCCCTAGGTTACACTGCCTATAACCTCAAGTTGCTCAATTACTGATAATTACTGATAATTTTGCTCTGCTTTCAGTGTAAACATTTTGGGGATTTCCAGACACCATTTCCAAAGTTTTTAAGGGTTATCTAATCCTTGTTTAGAGCTTTTGAACTGGGACTTTGCTTTCAGAGGAAGGAGCACTGCTCTTCACCAGGAGTACTACGTGCAAGGTGGTCCAAAACTACAAGTGAAACCTTTTCCAGAAGATACAATTAGCCACAGTTCCCTTCAAGAAGAACTATTTCCTTACTTTACCTGTTCCCTGAGTTCCTGGATTAGAGCTTCTTTTTTTGTTATGTCTTCCTGTGCACACTGAAGCAATGAATCATGTTTCTTGGAGGCCTCTGTCAGTCTTATCAGCTGCTCAGTGACGTGATTCAAATCTTCACACATAAGGTCTCTCTATTTTAAGTCATTGGATGAATAAAATAAATGTTAAAGTTATTACTCTAAAGCAGCTGTTCCAAGACATTTTGTCATTGTTGCTAAGATTGCTGGCAGCTATAAGAATGTCCCTTTTCCCTCCACTTTTTCATCATGAATTGTAGCAAGTATTCATCTATAGGTTTATTTTAGCACAATTTCCGTACCCATTGTCTTGGTTGCAGAACAAAACCTTTCCTACAGTGCAGTTACAGTTAAGATACTTATGGGAGATATTTGGAATGAACCCAGTGTTTGAAAGTATGGTGTATACTTAAAACAGATACAATGGGTAGATTTTAATCCAGGCTGAATCACAGTACTTAGCATTTTAATTGCCACCTTAGATTAGTTCTTCTTGTCCAGTCAAGAAAGCAGGAGGGAAATTAGTAACTGATGCACAATGTTAAAGAAGGAGAAACACTATGATTTTTATCAGGAGCCAGACACATCCAAGGACAACAATGTAATAAGAATTGTTACTTCATTTAAAAAAACAAACAAACAAACAAACCCCAAAAAAACAACAAAAAAACCCCAAACCAACCAAAACTGCAATCCCCTCCCCTTCAAACTGAGAGTGATCCAAATGGATCTGAGTTTAGGATTCCCAAATGGCAAATTTAGATAAGTTTATTAGTGAAGATAGTTGATTTATTCAAAGGTAGTGGAAATCCATTTAAGAATAGTTTTTCAGAAGCAAACACTATGCTGGAAGACTCAACTGGTGCTGTATGATTGGACTAAGCACATGTAATATGGCAGATGATCTTGTAGAAATTATTTGTAAGGAGAGGCTGGTGGTTTTGACTGATGGACACGTTCACCAAAATAATGGTGAAAGCAGTAACAGGAAAGCCAAAGTTAAAAAAATTACAAATTTAAAAAGCAAACCCACAGTTGAATCAACCTTGCATCCTAGACCTGTTTCCAGCAGGTGGAGCTTTTAGTTAAAATTATGAGCAAAGAAAAGGTTTTACTGAATATAACAGCAGTGGGGGAAGAGAATATTAAACATAATGTATTCTTTAATTTCTCAGCTGCATCACCTAATGTTGCCATCAAATTCACCTGATGACTCCTTAGTGGCCTTAACAAAATTAAACCAAGCTTTTCATGTAGGTTTCTTATGAAGCAGCTTATAAAATATTTATGTCTAGTAATGTGACAATTTAACAAAATGTATCAGGTATCCCAATCCTTTAAGGAGAGCTTAACTAGCTCTAGTTTGAACAAAAATGAGTTTTACACCAGTGTTTTAAGCAAAACCATATGTAATTGGTCTGGTGAACAACTAATCATAATGTACCAACATCAATGTTTTTACCTCAAGGCTATCAGCTAATTGTCTTCTCTCCAAGGTTTCCCTCAGTTCTTCAATCTTCTTTTCCTGATCCTCTATGATTCCTTTGCTTTCCTCTTTTGCAGCCAGAGCAAGGCTATACTTGCACTATGAAAAGGATTCAATTAAGTTTTAGAATTTTAGGAAAACATGTTATCAAATAAAGTTGGCAAACATAGTACAAATAAATGTTTATGGCTAATCTTATTATGATAACTCCAAATGTTTAAAAATCTCAGTGTCAATGACTAAAATGAGAATGATATATCATACTTACTAAATTGTACAAACTATGTTATTAGAAATAGTTGTCAGAAAAATGGAAAAAGACTAATTTAATATTAATTAGCCACAATACATATTAACCATTAAAACTATTATTGAAAAAAATATGTAGAAATGTTTCTCATCAACATTTTGTTTGTAGGACCTCCTGAATTCATACTAAAGCATCTAAAGCATTCTGTGCATTGCTCTATCATTTTGCAAACTAGACCTACTTTTATAACGAGGATGCATCATATTTATTCACATGTTCAAATACATAGTTTTAGTTCTTTACCCTTACGTTTACAGATGTAGAACATAGTAACACCAGCAACATAAAAATTCACTCCCTCACAAATGAATTTACAATTCAGCTTCAACTGCTGAGGTCTTAAATTGCCAATTTCTTAGAAAATCTAAATATGACTGTCAGCTGAGTGTAGTTTATGGGATGTGAGTAAGTCCCTTTAGAGACACTGCTCTTTACCCACCACATGGAAAGAGTTCAGTTTTCAAGACAGCCTTAGGCATAAAATGTTCAGAAGATTTCAACATGTCAAAACAAAGAAGTTTCCTTCTAAAACGCTACAGCAAGTTATGCTGTTTGAGACCCATGATAAGACATGTCATTGCCTTCCATTACCATGTCCTTCAAAATGACAGAACATACATTTATATCCTCGAGCTCTCTCATCAGCCCATCTATGGTCTCAGTTTTATGATTAATTGAAGCCCTCATCTCCTGGATGTGTCTCATCAAGTCAGTTACCACTTCCTGCAACATAAAAAAAAGTTAATTATGATACATTAAAGACAGACTATATGTATTTTATTACTGGACTTTCTTTGGTGTATAATCTGTCAATCCCAAATTTCAAACAGCCAAACAAGGCCTCAATGTGTACATGTAAAAGAGTAATAGGAAATTTGTTGCTAAACCATTGCTTTTTGTTTAAAGCACTTACATAAATAATTGAATAACCTGCTGTGTTCATTAGAAGAGAAGACTAGCCCTCTGATTTAGTCTCAGGCTCTAATGGCTTACTGGTAAAAGTACTATAGTTACATTTGTTTGTTATAAAAAAATTCACATTCAAGAAATGCCACTGCACTGACAATACCAGCCAGAACACCAGATTCTTTTGACCTTAGGAATGTCAAATTTTTGGGTTTAGCGTGGAAGATCAAGACTTATCAATGCATCATTATGGATAGTAAACACACTATATGATTTTTTGCACCCGTTTTGCACACAGCGTAAGTGCCTGTGCTATGCAAGCTTTGCTATTTAAGCTTTCACAACACCAGAGCAGTCTTTTCATGTAAAAATGCTTTGATTTCATTAATAAAGATACTCACAGTCACATTCTTACATCACCTACCTTACCTTTTCTATTAGCCCATTACGAGACAACACTGACTAGAAGGTCCTATTAATCATCAGGGGAATTATGCATTGTTTATGCATTGAATGTTGTGTCCAATAAACAGCTTTGCCTTGAGTTTTTGTTTTCAGCCTCAGTTATCTTGCATTTTCTCTGAATGCATACCCCTTTCCCATTATTCTACAAACTCCACGCCAGTAAAAGGTAGAATTTAATTTACCCAAATACACAACAAGAATTGCCTAGAACCACAGAATTACTAGGTATTGCAGGAAGGCTCTGGGCTTTTAACTCTACTACAGAACATAGTTACCCACAAAAATAGGTATCAATAACAAATACAAGCCCAAACAAACCTTATCTGCATCATTTGTTTTCTTCAAAGAAACAATAGTCTCTTCAGCAGCAGCCAGCTCCTGTTCCAATTTCTGCAGTTTTTCTTCCTAGAAAAAATAATAATTGTGAAGGAGAGACTTAATTACTTTTGAAGTATGTTTTATGAAGCACAAAGCTGGGGGGGAAAACAAGAAAAAAGGAACTAAATTGTTTACCTTGCCAAAAAAATTAAGCAGTAGCTTAACAAAACAATCTGATACTTGAGAACTCTACGTTTATTTTGCTGGTAATCTACAGAACAGTCAATTCACCAATAAAATTGCTATTAATGCAAAAGAAATCCGTGAACACACTATTCACTTCTGCTGTTGTACCTGCTGCTCACACCATGTCACTGTTTCAGACGATGCTTTCTCCACCTGTGCTTTTCCAAGGACTTTCAAGAGCTCTCTGGAAAAGAAAACTTTTCCGGTGAGAAATATAATCAGAACATGCGACAGCCTTAAAGTCATATAAGTTTACTCTTATTTGTGCTTTATTTTTTCTGAAGAGTTCTTTAACTCTCACCTTCTCAGTGCTATACAAAAGGCGAATAGCTCAGTTACTAGCCATGCACTGCTAGCAGTAGTGGAAATTTATCTTTGACATGAAGAACCATACTTGTAATGAAATTACTGCTGTCATGTTAATTGAATACATGAAAATGAAGTGTTGTTTTAAGTTGGACAAAATAAAAAATCCATTATGTAATTATTTCCACCCATCTGCGAAAAAACACCTGAATACAAAACCCCAAACAACACAACGAAGTCATATGAAAACAATCCCCCAATTAAAACTTACTTTGAACTGTCTTCTTTGTCTTCTTGTAATTGTAATGTTAGTTTTTCATTGTGTTCTTTTTCTGTTTTCAGGAGTTTCAAAAGGTTCTAGAATGTCAAAACATATGTTGTTATAATAAATGACAATAGAAGGCCTTTAGAATAATTTAAACTAAAACTATAATCTAAAACTCCTAAAGTGAATGAAATAACCTACAAAACCTTAGATGGAAACAGAAAGATATTTAGCCTTGTCCTGGACAAGGTCAAAAGGAAACACTTATTTATATTAAGGAATCAGCTCTTTTCACCTGCCATTGAGAAAGATTCCATACAGCTATAATGTTCCTTAATATCCAAGGCTTTAAAGGAAGAACTTAGAATTTTCAACTGAATATTAATTCTGGGGGGGGGATTTTTCAAATTCTAACCAGCAGTTAAAGATACTAGACTATAAGGAGTTAATAATTTTCAATTTGTCAGTATTCCTTTAAATGCTAAAAAGGAAAGCTTACAGCAAACTTGCTGAGCAGGCAGAGCGAACGCTGCAGAAAAGCAGACAAAATAATTTGCAAAAGTCCTTGAGCAACCTTACTGCTGTTTTGCAGTCACTGCAGTCTGACAGGCTTTCAAGGACAGCATCAACTAAATTGCAGGACAGTGATCCACCACAAAAAGGCATAGATCATTTTCACAAGATCACATCCACTATGAAAATTGTAAGAAACTGCTTTGCAAGGGCAGAATAAGGAAGCTAGTCTCGTGGCTAGCACTGAAGTGAAAGGTTGCCAGCATTTCGATGGCAGGATTCTTTTCCAAAGCAGTTTCCAATTTACCCATCTCCCTCAACGCTTCCAGAGCCACTTCTTCAGCTGAAAAACAATATATCATGCTATTGGGTATTTCTCGTAGCCTGTGGTTGCAAAAACCTTGTGCTAAGTTCTACAAAAGATTCTGCGTACGTCTTCCAAAAGTGATCACCAGGAAACCTATTATTCTGTGGAATCCATTATTACTGGTGAGACAGTAACAGGAATTAAGGGATCTGGCTACACGAGTGAACTATATAAAGTCCTTTAAAAGCCTTGTCTTACACAAAGCTCAGTTTTCATTGCTTCTGCTTCTTGTGTTCTGTCCTCGAGTTGTTGTTTCAGTTGGTCTGTCTCAAACTTTGCTACTTCCTGCAAGTTGTCATAGTCATCCTGAAGACTTGCTTTCTCTTCTAGAACCTTTTCATGCTCTAGCCTTTTATAAAAAACAAACAAAACAATATTGTGGCTGGGTTTGGTTTTTTAAGATGAGCATTTGTTTCATTATAAAAATACTCAATTTTTACATATTTTAGAATCTTCCCATAATATATAAAGTACAGTTATTTTAGAAAGAAGTGACTGACATAAATGGTAAATTTTTTTTAAACTCAGAAACCCCAAATATATGAAGGGCACAGGAAATTTAAGAAGCAGTGGCAGAGAAGGCAGAGAATTCTGTGTGATCCCTGGAAATAATTTACTTCTTACAAAATTCTATAGATGTTTCAGTCACTCTCTTGATAATGAGGTTCACCATTTTTTTTATTTATAGTTTTTTCGGTCACCTGTTGGACACAAAACACTGTTAGAGTTATTCTGAGTACCTACATCTGCTTAGTTGGTATCTGGGCTATTTATCCCATATAAATCTTTACATATTCTAAGAAAGTCTGAGTTATTTCCCTCCAAGTTGTTGCCTCAAAAACTTACTTAATTTGATCTTTTGCAAAAATGAACGTCATTGACAGAGAGTCTATAGAAAGAATGTCCTGCAAAAAGTTAATACTTTTGCTAACACAGAATGCATCAATGGAACAACAACATTTAATTTCAGTTCCAAGTTCCCACTCTCACAATGCATCACTCAAAAAATGACTATAGCTAAGACATGACCTGCTAAAATGTAGCAAGTTAAGCTTTTCAGGAAAAAAAACCCAAACACAAAATCAACTCCTCCCCCTGCCCTCCCCCTTCAAACCAAACAAATCCCACCACTAACAACACTCAATCTGACTAAGTCACACTAATGATTAAAAATCTCACTGATTTTCATCTCCCAATAACAATGTCAATTATTGGATACAAAACAGTGAGCTTTTCAGGCTTCAGTAATCAAGCTTCAGTTTATTTCTGCTTGTATTTTTAGCCAAGTGACATTGCATCACCTACTTCATTTGACCAGACTGAGAATAGTTCATTTTTAAGACTAAATTGGAAAAAAAACTCAAATGAATGAAACTGTGCCTCTTCAGCTACCTTACTTTTGGAGCTCAATAAGCTTATAGGGAAATCCTACTTAATGGGAAAATGCTATAGCAAACCAAAATGAAGGAAGCCTCATTTTATTTTCTCTCTGATAAGTTCACCATGTTCTCCCTGATGGCCTGAGATACGAGTGGAAAGAAATAAGGAAAAGAAAAATAAGGTCATAAACACAAAATAACAACTTTAAATCAGAGATGTAAAGTGCAAGTGCACATGCAGAAAAGAAGAACTAAACTGCAGGGTGCATTCAGAAAGGAGGTTAAGGCATTTTACCAATGCCAGCATACCTGACACTGTCCAGCTGGAACTGTACATCCATATGTCTACCAGAAAGCTGACTCATTTCTTTCTCTTGCTTTTCCCTAAAGGCACCATATTCCAGTTTTACAGCAGACAGCTCCTTGTCTGCAGACTGCAGGACAATGCGCAAGTCACAGACTTCACTTTTTAATACTGTCAAAAGCCAAACAAATATTTAATGTGTTATTTGGAAAACTGTGCTGGATACAGGATGCATAACACTACAGGACATCCTGGGAGAGGCTCTCAAAACTTTGCACATTTGCAGTGGAATTAACCTTGAAGGTTACACACAGAAAGAATTTGTAAATGGAAAAGGTCAATGAAATGTTGACTTTTAGAACTCAAGAGTACGGACACAATAAAAAGCATTCCAGACAATACCACTCCGTGTCCAAAGACCAACAGAGGACTTTCCCTTTATTTACATTTTTCTTTATAAAACACTGTATCCTGTACTCCCTTCACATCCAGAGTTAACAGAGAACAGTTATCAGGATTGTATACTATACAAGACTAGGCAGAGAAAAGGTATTCTGCAAGTATTAGATTTTTTCTTAAAAAAACAGTATGAAAAGTCTGACTTCAACATCTTAAACCCAAATAGCTACTCAGTATGTGCTATTGTTGATTCATAATATTAAGACAACCTCAAAACTTCATATGGAATTTCAGTGTTACATCAACTTACTATCAGTCTTGCTTTGACTGTCTTGAAATTGCTTCTCGAGTGATTTTATCTGCTCAAGGAGCTCCTGGCGCTCTTTACTCCAGTCATTCCTTTCAGATGAAAGAAGCTTGAGAAAAGAAGTAAAATTTTTAAATGACAGGAAATGTAGGAGGGATTAAGTCAAAGCTGTATCAATAATAACGTAATAGAGTATTTCATCAGCTAATTATAAATAGAAGATGCATTTTTTCTTTATAGCTGATGTTTGGTTATTCTGAAACCCATAGTAGACCACGAACAAAAACATTTCAATATTACTGAAGAAATTACTTTATCTAAAAAGTTAATTTAAAAGCAAGCCACAGCATAGGAGCTGAGATTTACTTCAGAACAGAGCGATCAGAAATTAGACTGATCCAGGAAGAAAACAGGCCTTATTTCCTTTTTTGTGTTAAATCAAAACTAGTGATTGAGACTTGTACATATTTTAGAGAGTAAGTAAGTTTCAGTTCAGTTCCACCTGAGACAAGTAGTGTTTTCAACATTACAGAGTTTCAAATTTCTTTGTGACTATTGCTGTTTTCCAGAAATCATGAAGTTGGCCAAAACCAAGCATAGACATATCGCCTATTTGCTTAAATTTAAGGCTAAGCAGGCTCAGAATCACAACATTGTAAACAGCAAACCCCCCAGAAGCCCTAGACCTCCAGTGTTATGGTAAATGAAGTCCTTGTCTTCCTGCAGAGCCCTGAGCTACGATGCTGTGGAACTTTTGAAAAAGTCAGAATGTAAGTAACACTGCAGACCTCATTAGACAACACAGTAGTATGAGTGTGGTAGATATCTTGACATAGATAAACACTCACGTATAGCCCTGTATTATAGTGTTCTCTCACCTCCTGTACTTGTGCAGAATGATGCTCCAGTTTATTAACATGCTGCTGGAGTTTTATATTCTTGCTTTCCTCTTCATCCAGCTTTGTCTGCATCGTGCTCAGTTGCTCCTGTGACACAGCAGACACCCAAAATTAGAACAGCCATTTTCACATGCCATATGGCAGTCTGTGCATATTAAATACAAAAGTGTCAACTACTTTCTTTTTTCATGACCTGAACCAACTGAAAAGAGAACAAAAATTGGTATCTTAAGTAGCTGATTTCTCCTACTGCTAAGTAAACTGCCAGAATACAAGAAAATCCAATGGATGGACTGAATCCAATAATTAGTTTTCAGACACATGTTTATCTTGGAGAAATAAGGCTTGAGAAATGTTATTTAAAATACACACTAGCTAAATTCCTTACAGGATCTCTGCACTACGATAAGCATCAGAGGGATTTTGGCTGTTGTGCCAGGGTTTTACGTGCACTGAAGTTAGTTCCAGGCTCTAGAGTAGCTCAGATAACTTTGGAGCACTCCTCTGTGAGAAAAGACCTTCCCTGCCTTTTAGGAAAGATACGAGACAATTGAGGTATAATGGTGAATAAGCAATATTTGGCAGGTTTCTTTAAATAAAGCATTATATATTAAGCCTGGGCATTGTTCCAAATGTATGTGTTAACAGAGACTTATAAAGAGGTTTCCTCAGAAACAAGTTATCAGGTTAAAATAGTAAAAGGTTAAATGCCTTGTGTTATCTTAAAATACTTACAATACTCAACTCTCAAATCCCTCTCAATATTTTCACTGTGAATCCTCTGAAGTACAACGTATAATTAGAGGACTGTTTAGTGAAGCCTTAAGTATTCATCAAGAGCTTCAGTTTCCCATGCAAATTAAAATATATGGGGGGAGAAGGGGGTGGGGAACACGTATTTCATGCCCAAACCCACCTTGTTATAAGTTACAGACACTTCAGTTTTTATTCGTTTACCTGTGCCGCTTTGAGCTCCTCAGCAATGGCCTCATGTGCTTGTTCATTCATCTCTGGAGGAACTGGCTCTTTCAAAATGTCATCCATCATCTCTCTGGAACACTGAAAATCTTCAGAGTGATAATCTAAGATTTCCGGGCTTATTCGCGGCACTAGGCGAGATCTTAGCTGGTAAGCTTTGGTCGGAGTGGTTATGTTCTGTTACAACGATACAAAGCAGTCGTTATTTTCACTGGAAAATGGAATTAAGACCCGGTCTGGTATTGCATTTCACAGTTCTGTAAGCAGAATAATGAGATGAAATGCTTGAAGTGGTTAGTTCTAAACCACTAGAGATTTGGCAGCGACAACAGCAGCAGCCACTCAGCAGAGAGCAGCAGTGGAAGTATGTCAGAACCAAAAAGCAGCGCGTCTGCTTTACCGCGTATGGATTCCGTGCCAGAAGGTTAGTTAGGTTAAGGGATCACCCACATGAAAATCTGTTCTCTCATAACTCAGGAGTAACTATGAGTGGTTTTACATAAACTTATCCTCATACCTGAAGAGTTTCTCTATGTAGCTTATGTAAGTGAGAGACTTCTCGGCGCTTGTGTGCTTTGGTTGCCTCCAGAATGTTTTCAAGGTGTTGGTTTGCTTTCTGAAGGGACTGAAGTTCTGATTCCAGTTCCATATGCTTTTTCCTGTTTAAGAAGTATTTTACTACTGTCAAAACCGCTCCATCAGAGTGCCCTCCCACGAGTAAGAATAAGCTGCAGTATTGTGTGTATGAGTAAACCAAAGCTGAACTCTTGCCCAAACACTGAAATACATTATTTTGAGAAGAATGCCAGCACTGCTGTATTAAAAGTTTTAAAAAAATATATTAAAAAGCTAAGAAGCTTATTTGTGCTTGCATAATGAAGTAAGCAGATGGATAACTAAACTTGTCAGAAAAAAAATCCATTACACGGTAAGAAATAAGCTGAGAGCTCTGCAATTCCTTTTATGAGACAGTGCTATCACCCATACCAATATGGTGTTATCCAGTTATATGAGAAGTCTGAACTGGTGCTTGCTAGGATTAAAAAAAAATCCTTTAAAGATATTTTTTTCGTAAGCGCTGCTCTGTTAATATTATTTTGCCCTCAGAGTACTTTAACTGAAAACCAGTGGTTGAACACAAATTCAGGAGTAATTTTTGTTCGGTATTTTGCAGAGGTACATGCACTTACTGTGACAGATGGCCTTACCGACAGCATTATAGGGTCCAAGTCAACAGACAAAAGAAAATATACTATTTCATCCTTTGGCAGTTTAATGCTGTCACTTTCCCTCCTGTTTTTAGCATTTGCCACAAAACTTACAGAACAGAATACAGCTTCAGTTCTGGGCACTACTGGACAACAGAAAAATGAGTATACATCGATTTTGTGAAACTGTTAAATGTTACTCTTGCCCCGTTACCGCATACAGTTACACTTGCATGTAAAATTAAGTATTCAATTACTCTGAAACTGGAAGCAAGTTTAAAATCTAGTGAAATCCAGAGGTGAAAATACATGTTCAAATGCACACTACTGTTTGATTGCACCCTGCTAAAAAGAATGTCAGTAATTGATAACAAAACCACATACATACTATCAAGAAAGCGAGACGGGCACAAAACATGGAATACATAAAACAGGAATATATCGAATGCGCAGGAAAATAATCAATACATGAACATACAAATAAACCATTGTAACTAATGATACAAGATTGCTGAATTGATAAACTCATTAGATAATATTACAAACTATAAAGTTCATAGGATTTGCTACACAAATCTAAGGATAAAAATACTGATTGGTACAATTGCCTGAATGGGCAAAACAGGAATCCCAAAGCTACTTTGCAAAATAAGTAAGTAAATAAATAAATGGGGAAGCAAAAATGGAAATCTCATGTGCCCAGTGCTTTCAGAATTACACTTTAGATTCACTTAAATCAATAAAAAACAATTCAGAATATTTTTATACTGTTTTGTCTCACTTGGTTAGTTCTTTGAATTCTTCATATTCTTGTTTTGAACTTGCCAGTTCACTCTGAGTCTGCAGCAGGCGTGCTTTCAGCTTTTCAGGTGCCAGTGAATTGCCTTCCACTGACAGGGTGGTAGAATATAAGTGATGACCTAAAGAACAAACATACAATCCTCTGAAATCACAGAGTAGCTCAAATATTGTAAGTTTTACTAAAATGAAAGCATTTGTAGGCTTTTGAACAGCATAGCAGAAATTGAGATTGAAGAAGGTGGGTATTAGCAACAGTCCATGTGAAAACCAGGAGAATAATTAATATTACTGTGGTCTTCATAGCAACTAAGGACAACGATGTGAGATTATGCATGGTGTTCACAAGATGCACAAGAACCCAAAATTCCCTATTACTGTATCCACTTGAAGGCCAATGTGAATAAAATGAAGTAAACCTGTTTTTTCAGGTTTACAGGTATCACTTTGAAGGCAAAACCACATCAGACAGATAACATTTTCAACCCTATGCTGCAGACAACAGGAATACAGTAAAACTTACTTAGCTGAAAAACATTAGCATAATTTTTACCTCCAATATTTTTCTCTGCAGCTGAAGCTTCCAGAAAAGCTTTTTCCAGTTCTGTGATGGTCTGAGCATCAATTTCTTGGGCCTTTTTAACTGACTGTAAAGAACGAAGTCTTTTATTCTCCTCTCTGAGGTTGTGGTTCTCCATGGCATACTTTGCAATTCGTGGGTGTTGTTCCATCTGTGATAAGCAACATTTTATTCAGCAGTTTTGGTTTTCCAGACAAAACAATACAATACATAACTAGCTGTTGCTCTACTACCTTTGATAAGCATTAAATTGCAATAGACAAGGGGGGAAAGAAAGGGGAAGAAAAAAAAAAAAAAAAAAAGAATTTCCGGCAGGGGTACAACTCGAAAAAAAGCATTTCCTGCAGTGGTTAAAACTGCCCCCTTTTTTTTTTTTTTTAACTCTCGTGCTCTCAAAAAAGACACTGGGTTTACATTTAATGTGTGTGTGTTCTTTTACTGGTGACAAAGCAGTACAATATTTTCTTGATGCTCTTGACATCCCTTTTCAGTTTCAACTTCGGGCTTTGGCTTTCTTAACACTGTCCTTGCATGCCACAGTAATGTTTCTGTGGTCCTTCCATGACTGTCCTAACTTCTGTACTGGGTTTTTTCCCCCCTCTTCAATTTGGAGCTTAGTTACAAGCTCCAGATTCAAGCTGGTCTTACATCCTTTTTCCTACTTGTGCTCAGAGAAAATTGGGGGTTTTTGCCTTCTCTCTTGAGCTTCTTTGTTCTTCAAAACTGCCTCACAAATGGTCCCACACCTACCAGATACCTGAATAACCCAAAGCTTTAGATATGTACTTTGCTACTTGCCTTCCTCAGACAGCTCCAGGACAACATCACCCCTGGCTGGCCCATCTGGCATGTATTACTACCCCTCAGAAACCTGCTGTATTACTCGCATCCCGCTGTCTTTTCTTTTCACAGAGGTTAAAGTCTCCATAAGAATGACGATTTGTGATTTGGAGACATGCTGGAGTTGCTTAAAGGAGACTTAGTCCTCTCTAAACCTAGACCAGGTGGCCTGTAGACATCTCTGACTACAACATCATTCTCACCAGCCTAATCTCTTATCCAAACTCACAAGCTCTAAACCCACCCATTGCCCCTTCCATAGGGAAACTCCATGCATTTGAGATGCTCCCATAAATGCACCCACCACCCATCCACCTTTTTACTGCTTGGCTTTCCTGAAAAGCCACTATCACAGAACTCCATCGCATGAGCTCTTCTCAAAAAAGAAAATTGTTCCAAAAAGGCAAAGCTAAAAACTTACCTGCTCTCTGAGCATCTGCAATTCCTCCCTCAATTCACTGAGGAGAGCATCTTGCTCTCTTGGCAATAAACTCCCACCAGCCTCTTTATGTAATCTTTCCAAGCGAACAATATGGTCTTCACGGAATTTAACTATCATTTTATTGGACTGAATAAATTTCTCCTTCTTGGCACACAGATCTTCTAGTTGAGCAATCTTTTCCAGTAAATTCTTAGAAAGTGAATATACAGATCAGTGAAAAAGTGACAGTTACACTGGATGAATTTTTTAAGGTGCACATATCACAGACACACACAAATCAAGCAAAACTCAGTTAACAATAATTTTGTGAATACCCAGGCTATTATTCATTTGGAGCAGATCTGGAAAGAACCTTTTTGATGATTCAGCACTGTGCCATAACATGAACCAAAGAAGTTTAAGATGGGAATGACTGGGAGGTTTGCTTTAAAAAACACACTTGTTGATTCAAACACTCAAAGTGCTCAAAATGAAATAAAACAGAAATTTGTTGTTCTGTTCCAATTTTTGAACAGCTTAAAAGTAAAACATACTATGAAAGCTGTCCCTGTGGCTTGTCTGAGTTTGAAAGATTTTATCTTAAAATGTCATTTGACTAGTTCCCTTATTACTAAACCTTATCATCTTCGGACAGAGTATTTTTATTCAAAACCAAAGAAAAATGATGAAGAGAGTCAGTTTCAATATGTTTTCTCTAGTACACAGAATACACTTAGAAATATTAATGCTTTCTTACCTTCTTTTCATCTTCTGATTTCTCCCAGAACAACATTGCCTCAAGAAAGTTGTTCATGTAATTCATGTTGTTCTTCTGTTTTTCAACCACACCTGTAGAGTAAGCAAAAGGAACAAGTGCCATATTGATTAAAACACCAGTTAACCAAGTTTTCCTAAATACATAACGTGAGAGTTGTGCAAGGAAAATTTAAATAGATTCAAACAACATAATTCCTCTAAGATTATGTGCTGCATCCAGAGCAAAGAGGTTTAGACTTAGTCACCTGCGAGTGCTGATAAATAACAGGCATTACACATAATTGTATAATTAACAAAGTTGTTCAAGCATTAAACAGCTTTATGATGAACTTTCATTAAAGTAAAAGAAGCAGTTTGTTCAGCTGAGTATATCTATAAAATGTAAAACTCCCCTGAAATTGATTTGATAACAATAAGTGATTATCAGCAAAATTATTAAAGTTTGTACATATTAAAAGTGGACTAACTGGTTTATGAGAATGAAATTCAGGAAAATAGGTGTGAATTAAGTGGATAATTAGTGATTTAATCTGGAAGGAAAGCGTCTGGACGGGGGATTAAAAGGTCCGAACTAATCCACTTCAGAAATTAATTCAAAATAGCTCTTCAGAATACACTTATGAAGGCAAGTCTACTTATTCATAGAAAACCAATCAGCATAGTATCTAGGACCGTAACTACCCTATTGTAATTTAATTCATTTAAAAATGCCATCATGTTTTGTAAGTAGCCAGTAAGCAGATCTCATATTTGTGTGATCAAATATTACAAACATAATTTAACTGCACAGATTAAACACGGCTCTAACATATTAGGTTCTGCATAAAAACCTCTCTTCAGTGTTTAAACACAATCTGCTCTTCCTCGAAACTCTTTCACAAGTCTAACAACATATCTGAGCCCTCTCTCAGTATTGGTGTATTCACAGACAGTGATTCCATGTCCCACATAGTCACCCACTTGTTTCTAATGGTTAAATGTGCACGCTCACAGAGAAATACTTTTTCCTTAGGAAAACTCAACCACAGATGCTTTATATTACACAGGTCTTTAATGTTTGTAGTAACTTCTCTTTCTTGGCAGGGTCAGGAAAGAGGTGATCCAGGATGAGTTACAAGGCCATATCTACTACCTTGTAATCCAACAGTATAAGGTAGCACATTTCAATGAGACATAGACACCAGTGAGGGGTCTGGAGAATAAGCCTTATGAGGAGGGCTGAAGGAGCTGGGGGTGTTCAGCCTGGAGAAGAGAAGGCTCTGGGGAGACCTTATAATGACCTTCCAGTACCTGAAGGGGACTACAGGAGAGATGGAGAGGGACTCTTTGTCAGGGAGTGTAACAAAAGGATGAGGGATAATGGTTTTGAATTGAAAGAGGGAAGATTTAATTAGATATTAGGAAGAAATTCTGTACTCTGAGGGTGGGGAGACACTGGCCCAGGTTGCCCAGAGAAGCTGTGGCTGCCTCATCCCTGGAGGGGTTCAAGGCCAGGTTGGATGGGGCTTTGAGCAATGTGGTCTGGTGGGAGGTGTCCCTGCCCATGGCAGGGGGGTTGGAACTGGATGGTCTTTAAGGTCCCTTCCAACTCTAACCATTACATGATTCTATGATCCTTCTTAGGATCCTCCTGAAGAGGCAGAAGAGGAAGGGAAAAAAATAATTTTCAGTCCTGAGCTTAAAAAGAATGTGATTTCAATGGGCATTATCAACACCCTCCTTCCAACCTAAACATACAAGCTTTTGGTTTCCAAAAAGATTAGGGCAGCCTAGCTTCTTAGGAACTGGACATGTATTCTAGGTGTTCTGGAATAGAGAAGTAATCTTGTACACAAACTTATGAAAAAGAAGAAAGTAAAATCATGTTAACAATTTCTGAAAAATATTAGATACAAATATAAGCAATGGGATCCATAAGACAAATGCAATCTGTGTAGGTCAGTCCCTCCAAAAGTTAATTGTTCAGAAACTTAACGAATGACACCAGGCTCCAACACTCTAGGCAAGTAAGTAGCAAGTTCTGTCTCTCCTCACCCCCAGCTCTTACCTTGTGATACAGAAATATCATGCATTGATGGCACTGAAGTAAGCTGAGCAAGCTGCTCTTTCAGCTTTTTGACCTCAGCTTGCAGCTGGTTCACATTTCCTTGTGTGTCTTCATTTACCACAGCCTTTCATAAATTAAGAGAAAGATTAAGAGAAAATTAGGAAGAGGTACAAATAATAATAAAAAAAAGTTATAGGATAAAAGAGAAGTCAGCAATTGCAAAACACCACCACTAATGAGAAGTTTTCCATGTTAGGAAAGGAAGAACTCATGGGAAAAGCACTGGTTTCTCATCAAGTGGAACACCGAGTTGCACTTCAGCTAAAAACATTGGTTAAAAATTTCAGTGTTTTCTCTGGAGCGTTTTTTGACCAACAAAACTAAGCAGCACCCAAAGGCAGTAGTTTCCAGCCAGATGTCAACATACATTCAAAACCCTCTCAGGAGAAATTACATTTTGGGATTTAGCATATATAAAAACTAGATGCACTAAAATACTATTGAATCTAATTTTTTTTTTTTACTACAGATTTACTTATTTTTTTCCAATGAAGTGCTCAGAGAACAAACAATGAACACACACTATTATCAGCTATTACCTAGTCCCCAGCTGTTGAACTCTATTATCAAAAGCAAACAAGTCATTTTCAAAAATCATTTGCTATAAACATTTAGGAAAGCAAATTTAGGTTTTGAAAATAACTTATTTTAATTAGTGAAAGCACATGAGTATTTCAATGAAGTTACCCTATTTGCAGATGTGCGGTTTAAGAGACAAGAAATTGTTTGCTGCAACAATAAAGAGGTGGGATAACTCCCTTACCTTGTTTTTAATCAACTTGGCTCGCTGGGCAAAATTAAGGGTGGACAGTGTTTCACCAAAACACCTGGATCCTGGGTGAACATTTGCAATTATGCACGTTTTTGCATTACCACCAAGGGAATCCTAATTAAAAACATAGAAGTTACCTTTAGTTGCATGCTTTTGGCTACAGCAGGACGCCATCACCTGAGAGCTAGTGTGGATCACTTAAAATCCCTTATGCAGTTTCTTTGATTTAATAAATCTCCATGCTACATAAGCTTCTGAAATTTCAGTTCAGACACGGGTAAATAGGGTGTGACTGTAAATAAAGACTTTATTTTTGTTTTCAAATCCTTGATTCTATATTACTAATTAACAGTTTGAGATATTTGTTATAAATGAGGAGCAGGTAGAGAAAAAAAAAGCAATAGGGAATACAGTAGGTATTTCACTTCAATCTTGGTCATTAGCAGATTGGTATCTGCATGATTTTGAACATCATCCAGCCTGTCAATTGTTCCAACCTATCTTCTGGTGGCAACTGCCAAACTAAATCACAGACCAACAAATACTTGACCAAGGATATAAAAAGATCCTCTCCCTTTTACATACATGTCTTCAAATATCTCCACGCTGTTAGATAAGTAGTTCTCAAATCTCTGGAGAAGGCAGCAGTTATACCTAAGACTCTAAAAGCCCATCCCTGGAGGGGTTCAAGGCCAGGCTGGATGGGGCTTTGAGCAACCTGGTCTGGTGGGAGGTGTCCCTGCCCAGGGCAGGGGGTTGGGAATTGGTGATCTTTAAGGTCCCTTCCAACCCAAACCATTCTATGATTCTACTACAAAATAGCCCACAAGCCTCAATGGCTTTCTTTATCTAGTAGAGAAGGTCATGTTTGTGCACTTTACAGTAAAACCACCTTAAAACACCCCCAAACACTTAAAGTAACTGCTCATACACAGTTGCAATTATCTTCCAATTTCTATGCATTTTGGGTTGCATTGGAAGGAAATAATTGTTCTCCAGAGGTTCACAGTTCTAAGATATACATGGAACAGGGATGGAATTTTTTGGAAATTTTGCTGTGATCACTAAAATACTGTGTGGTAACACAAATACTATATTATGTATAAATACTACATGATATTACAACAATATATTACAGATATTATTCGTTACTGTTCACAGAATTTTGATGAGTGCTGGCAACCAACAAATCTTTGAGTACTTCCATCTTTGCTTTCTGTTTTCTTGAAAACAGCCCATAAGCTCTCGGGTAGGAAACTGTAAATTTATCCAATTCTTAACATCTTACCAACACTTAGCACATATTGGCTAATTCTGGAAATTCTGTCAAACATTTCAACACATCTCAAAATATTACATTGTGATACACAGTATTTCCAAAATTAAAGGCATTAAAACATATTCTTTGTCCTTTAAATTTTGTCCTTTAATGTCCTTTAAACCCTTTTAAATTTACAAATGTGAGGAGATTAGGAGCATAAATAAATTTCTTGTCTTCAGTTAATAGGAATAAATCACCTGGAAATCTGTTTAGGTAAAAACAAATTTTTAATGTACCTGAGATCAGCTTTGTAAAGTAAAAAAAAAAAAAAACCCAACACAATCCAAACAAATATTTTTTTCTACACCCCAAGTAGCAAATAAAACCCAGAGCATGTACATTACCCGTAACAGAAAAGTGAGCTTGGAATCCCGGTAACAAACGTGTCTCTGTTTTCCATTGCCCACATCAACAAGTGCTGTGATTACTTGGCCCAGGCAACTTAGTGATCGATTTATGTTACCTGCTTCCTGGAAAAATACATAATAAAAGGAACGAGAACCAAGGTGAACAGATTTGGTGGATGGAAGAGGGAAGTACACCTGCAAGCAGAAAGGTGCTACAGATAGTACAGAACTAACCTTCAGCCTCAGCCCTTCTGTGTGGGTGTCTTTCTGTCTCTCAGATCCCGCCAAGTCTACCAGGTTGAGCAGGGAAGACCGAATGTTAACAACCTCATTGTTTTTCTCCATGGATTCCACTGTGATAGTGAAAACTGCGTGTGATCTTGAGGATTCTCTGTTCATTGAGGTTGATGCTACACGACGGTTTCTCCAGCCCATAGTTAATACCTTAGCATGAAAAAGACATCAAATAATATCAAGTATCTCAGACCAGATTGAGTATTTACATAGAGGTGACAAACAGCAGTAAGCATATTTGTGTAACAGCTTTCAAATATCTCAGGAACAAGGACTTTTTTTTACTTTCTTCCAATAGAAGTATTTGAAAAGTGAAAAAATCTAGCTACAGTCCAGCTAAATAAAACCATTAATTATAATATTCACTTCTTCAAGAATGACATGGTTGTTTGAAAGCGTAACACATCCAGTACTGGAGTATGTTATTTGTACATAAGGAAAAAAAAAAATATCTTTCAAGACACAAAAGTACTATGTGTACGTGTGTCATTTCTGGAGAAATAAACCTGACAATTTCTGGAACACACATGCTGCCTAATTAGCAGATGCAGTTTTCTGTTGCTGTTTCACAGACATGCAGGGCAAGCATTAGAGAAAGATTACTGTAATTGCAATTCTTACATTCCACACTCCAGAACTACAGGATCTCTTACATGTGTGGGGTAGCCAGGAAGCATTGCCTAGAAACAGCTTATTACACTGATTTTTGGAGGATGGAGAAAAAAAAAACCCAAAACAAAAAGTGTTTTAATCAAAAAGGAATATTTATCAATATGCATCAGGATAAAAAGTCCAAACATTAAAAAGTGACAAAAAATACCTGGTATGCTTCAGCAGCAGATGACAACACCTGTTCAACAGCACCATCAACAAAGACTCCCTTCTTGATGTGTTCTCTGAGAAAGAGTCCAGGTGAAGCAGAATCTAGCAAGTCAAATATCTGTTCATTGTAGATTTCGATAAATGAGCATTTGCAGAGAAAACTCTTCCCATTGCCAGCCTGAAAAACACAGTAATTTACACTATAAACAGATTGGTTACGTGAAGTCTGGCACTGTATGGCAGTGAGTCTCTTTTTATACATATCTAAAGTTATTTGTTTGCATATATATTCTGCATACTGCATATACCTAATGGCTGCACGACAACCAGCACCCAGAAACCCAGATGGATTTTTAGAATCAAAATATTAAGCAATCTTGTGTCTGAAGAAATTGTACCACAGCTTGGTAGAGTACTGGACACAAGCATACCTCATTAATAAATCTGATGCAAAACAGCAACAATTCTGGCAACTAAATTGCTCCACATCAGGCTTACCATACAGACTTAGCTAACCTTTAATGCCAGACATTACTTGGACTACAGTAATAAGTATAAAATAAATGTACCTTTTCTTTTTCACGTTCAATTAGAAAAAATAAGTATTCAAAGCTCCGTGGAATTACACCTCTCAGACTGTGAGTGAAATTATCAGAATCAGATGGTCCTAAAGAGATTTTTAATTTAAAAATTAATTAATACTACTCAAGATTAAGAGTTGATCTTTTCAAGACGTCATTACAGAACGCCTTCAGCAACCAGGTTTTAGTCAGTTTATGGCAAAGCCACAGAAGACATGCAATAAAATCAACTTTCAAGATCTAAAACAGCATTCCATAATCACATTTATATGTAGTCTAAATGATGCTTCTGAAAGTTTATTTTACCTTATCTGTAGGTTGCCTAAGTTGAAATAGTATATGCTACTTGGACTTCCATAGAAAACACATACATCAATACAGCTACCTTAGCTCTGGTTTGAGGAACCAGGATGGGGTAATTTGTCCCCATGTTTAATTAATATCTATGTAGTCCTCAAAAACACATCAGCCAAAGCTGTATTGGTTATTTCAATAACTTTGTAATGTCACATACAACATTAACTCGTTTAACATCACCACTGTATGAAAAACAAGATTACATGGGGAACCCTTCGTATATAGAGAGGCCTTGCATTCCTAGTTGGTGAGGAATCAGTTACTTTGAAAAATTCACTATATTTTAATACAGAAGACCCTTTCATACTAGAATATTGTTCTACACACACAAGGATTATCAGTCAAACAAGGAAACCAGTACAATACTAATTTTAGAGAAAATTAAGCAAGAGAGTTTGATTTAATTGAAAAGCTTCTCCCGTGTTAGAAAGAAGTTCCACGTCTTCCAAAAGAGTATCTGTGCTACACTCTTTTGATAGAAAGCAAGAACTGCACTGAGCACTTCACCATTTCTTATAATTATCTGTAGGAAGACAGAATTCTAAATCATCCCTGGTGTTCAGGCAAGACAACATTTCAACTTAAGACAAAAACCATTAAAGATTAAGCTCTCTCATCCACTTACCCATCATAGTAAAGGTTTTTCCTGACCCGGTCTGGCCACTAAGAAAAAAAAAAAAAAAAAAGTGAGATACAGCTTTATTCTGGCTCTTAATTTTTTATTAATCTGCATCTTAAGGAGAACTTGTAGCTTAAAATGAAAAAAAAAAATATTCTAAAATTAAGATAAAAAAGACAGGCAAGCAGGTAAATCAGTCAGTTTAAAAGGAATAAAAATAGAACAGCAAATTTTGCCATGAAATTCTGTTAGATAAAACACCGTTTTTGTCCCCCACTATCCACCATTTTCTTCCTTTTTTTTTCTACTGGAAAGGGAAATAGTGGAACTCAGCATTAAAATATATACATTAAACTATTTTTTGGGTCAAACCTTTACGTTTTTTGTCACTCACTAGTGCACATAAACACAAAGTAAGAAAAAAAAGATATATAAAAATTGAAAGTATTTTTAACTGTAGTTATTAATCAGGCTAGAGAAACTTCACGGCAGTTTCATTTCATTTTTCCACATTTGTATGTTGTAACAAAGTAGATTTCCCTTCACTTTTGAAAATCCTGTGCTAGACTAAAAAAGCCCAGTAAGGTTTTGATTAGATCAGTCCTTTAAGTTAGCATTTTTGACCAAAGTGCTTACTTAGCTTTCAAAATGAAAAAAAATATTGGGAGTTAATATAATGATATTCATGCTACTAGTCATGGATATATTCCTACCTCAAAAACATTTTTTGAAAGTTAAAATTCTCATTCATGAGTTTTGCCACAGGCAGCTAAGATGCACTAAAGAGTTGAGCCGGCCAAGTATAACACTGAAGTGATTTTCATTCCATTTTACTATGGACGTACTGAAAACAACCAGCTTTCTCTTTAACAGAACACCACCACCTCGAGTTTTTAGACAAAAAATAGTAAAATTGAAATGAGGTTACAGTCCACATTATTGACCTTAAGTGTTAGAAGCATAGTACCTATAGAGATTGCCCCAAGAGAGGAGTAAGAAGTACTCTTCAGTATTGCAGAAATATTCTCTATCTTGTGCTGCACTAAGGAAACACTTTCAAAGTTTACTTAATATTAAGGCAGTTCTGGTACTTAAACCCACAGCTACTAATTAACACCATCACCTCAGCTGTTGCAACTGCTATGAAATACCATTGTGTGACTTACTACGCAAAGATGGTTCCATTGTAGCCATTCATACAAGATTCAACAATATTTTTCGCCACACTTGAGAACACTGACTCCTGGGGACAAGGGAAAGAGAAGGCAATTGCCATCAGTTATTTAAGTGTTTTCTATGCCATAACTTTATAATGTATAAAATAGACGCATTCCTTAAAGTCAGACAGGTACTGTGACCCCTTGGAGTTCCCATGGCAAAGCAATGCATCCTAAGTCTTTGTGACAGACATCACTCCCTTCCTTTGAAAAAAAAAAATTATTCCTTGTTGATAGCTGAAAGAAAAATAATAAAATTCAGTATTATATTAATGGTTTTCAAATAGGTATTATGTTAATTTTGGTGCAGAGGTTTTGATTACATTCTGTGGTTTATACTGTCAGTAGGTCAACACCGAGCCTGTGACACTCATCAAATCTTGCTAACTTCCAACACTTGCCACTGCACAGTCAACAAATCTGAACAACTGTTAGTCTCATCTCTTTTCACGTATTTCTCTTAGACCTGCAAGAAGAGCCTCTCTACAAATAGCAGATTACAGTGGGTGGTGTCTTTGGGGGGTGCTGTGTGTTTGTTTTGTTAAACAGAAGTTAAATGGAATTGAAGTCTCAGAGGAATTAAAATTGTGTTCAGAATTTCAAACACAGTATTATAAAAATTAAATTGAAGGATTTGCCTCCCAGCATCACCTGTCCCAGATGAACCACACATGTGTAAAAGAAACATTTATAAGAAGGAAATATAACTAATAGGATATAGACTTGCAAGTTCCTAACATACAAATTGCATCTTTAATACCAGTTACTAACAGCTACTTCTAGATGTTTGTCTCAACAGGGCAGGGTCTTTCTTGTATATGGTGTTACTGTAACATTTACAAATAGAAGTTTCAGTTTAAACACAAACTTTATTTAAATTAACAATTAAAAAATACATTACAACTATTAGCAGAACTTAGTGCAACATGTCTGTACTATAACTACATGTTACCAACCTGACCACTACAAAAAATAAGACCTAAGGCATTAGATCTCTAAAAAAGGTTTCTTGTAGCAATCACCAAAATGTGGTGAAAAACTGCAATACCGTTATGGGATTCTGGAAGTTATTACCTGTGTTGTTTCCATATTTGCAACATAATCAAAAGTAAAGGTCTTTGGCTCAGGCTTTGAATGCAGACGGACGGTCTTTGACGACAGGACAGACAAACAAAACCCTTGATCTCCATCGGTTAATGCGGTTCCCTCTGAAGGAGGACGTACCCTTATGTAAACTTTGATTGCATCACCTTCAACACTAAATGAATATTTATGCATTAGATTACTTTGAAATAGATCTGTCAGCTGTTTGATAAATTAAATCACAAAAGTCAGATTAAGCACGTGAAGTCATACAACACAAATACGTTACTTATAGAGGTGCGCATCCATTCATTACAAGTCAAAGATTTATTAAAGGTAAAAAAGTGGCAGATTTAAAAACAAACAACACCAAGTTAGTAAAATGTATTGCTGTTCCATTTAACTTCAGCTCTAAGCAAGCACATTTCACAGTGAACTCGAGATACATAAAACCAGTATTACAATAAAAATATTGACAGTTTCTAAGACTGTGGGCTTCAAGCACCCTTCTTACACCTGGAATTTATAAAGACTTTACAAAAGGAGCAGGTGGTGCTACAATTCCAGCAAGAAAGTAACTAGCTTTTTGGTTTTTTTTGCTGCTTGCAAGAAGGGAAATAACAATCAATTCTTGATCCATAAGTCCAATAAGGTATCGGAGCACCTACCTCTAAAAGTTCCCTAACCTATTTAATCACATTTATCAGTGGAGGCACCAGTATATTTAGCTTGAATAAGCAGCTGTGTGTGACTGTTACATTAAAGCTTGGAGGAGTTCTGGCATAAATACTAATACACCTACGTAAGATTAAAATTCTGATGTGAAATCACAGCAAGCTTGGATTTGCTCTACTTTCCCACACATCAGTTACAGCACAAGGGAGTTTTAACTGATACTGATTTTTACTTTCAGTAAACAAAAGAAAGAAAGAGAATAATGTTAGAAGTGAGGGAAGGACTTCACTGAAATGTGGGGCTGGGGAGGCTAAAAAAAACCAATGGGAAGATGTTCTACCAGATTTAAGACAACTCACTAACTTGTTGAATAGTTTTTCATTAGATATGAGTGGTGGCAGAAGCTGTTTATATTTGGAGGGGTTTTTCATTTAACTTAGGACCTCCTCACAGAATTGAAATTGGATGGAATATCTCTTCAGACAGCCTGTAGAGTCCAGCTGCAGATTTAGTGGACAAATCAGAATTTACGGCATGACAACATCCCAAGATGAATCTGATGCCTCAGAACAACACTTTTGTTAAGAGAAGTGGGGTTTTTTTCAAACCTATAAGGAAGTTCAGAAAGACCAGCAATAACCTTGTGCAGTAAAACGTGGAAAGAACAAAACTTTAAATTATTATACAGAGCTACCCTAGGCTTTGTTTGCACCTTTTGTGAAATGTGACTATTCATATATGGAAACTTGGCAATACTACTTTACCTAGATGTGTTCAGTACAGGTAATGCAGATTCACGTAAATCTCCTATAAAATAAAAGTGAAATATGCACAAGAATTAACCAAGATAAAGTTAATGCTCAAAAAACCCCATTTAAATAGAAACTGCTGTAAACAATGCTGAGGCAGATCAATGGAAAGCCTTACAAATATCTGTTTCTCGTGCATCAGAATCACACAAAAATATTCAGTAACTATCTTCCTTTGACAGAAAATTTGCAGTTTCTGGGAAAGGTAAAGTCCAGTCACACAATGTAAATATGCACTTGCATGTAAACGTATGTGCAATGAGCAGTCTCTTAAATTAACATATATAAAGTTTTGCAAATGCTTTGAAGAATTAGGAATATAAACTTTAATAGTACTATACATTGCCATTGTGTTTTTAAAAACTGCTACCTCGGTGCAGATAAAACAACGCAGCATGAAATAGCTTTACTGACATGGCTGCAAAATCTTAATTTCCTAAACCTGCTGAATTGAGTAGTTGTATTACTTTCATTTTTATGAAGCAATATTGAGCAGTCTGTAATGCATATAGCTCCCTTGTATGTATAAGCATTGCTTTGCACAGCTTCACATTTCAAGGAGATGGCACATATTAATTACCCCACAGGCAGATATGGTGACCTATTTTTTACTTAAGTGTGAATCTGACAAAATTATTTCATATAGGTTAGTAAATTAACTAAGTGGCATAATCAAATTTTAAAAATAGGTAATGAGGCAATGAAAGCTGATTAAGAATCATAGAATCGTTAAGAGTTGGAAGGGACTTCAAAGATAATCCAGTTCCAAGCCCCCTGCCCTGGGCAGGGACACCTCCCACCAGACCAGGTTGCTCCAAGCCCCATCCAGCCTGGCCTTGAACCCCTCCAGGGATGGGGCAGCCACAACTTCTCTGGGCAACCTGGGCCAGGCTCTCACCACCCTCACAGCAAAGAATTTCTTCCTAATACCTAATCTCAGTCTTCCCTCTTTCAATTTACAACCATTACCCCTTGTCCCATCACTACACTCCCTGACAAAGTCCCTCTCCATCTCTCCTGTAGGCATATTTACCAAAATATTCCAGTCATAAAAACGTTATAAAGTCTCTAAAAGTGCACAATTCTATTGTAGGAAGATCCCTTTAAAAGTGGAGTTAATAAAGCTGTGCAAAGGCATTAACCATCTCATTAACAGTCATTCCCCATAAAAGTTGTACTGATGCCATGTGAGTCTTCCTGCTTTGATTCACACAATAACATTTGAGGAATGAGCCGATTTATAATCCAGTTTTTTATTCTTAAAATACGAGCTGGGAGTCGGAAAGCAGCGTGTTGTCCAACCCCAATCAGCCTGGTCGACAGTTGCACTCCTTGAACCTGGGGAAAGGACCCACTCCCAGCCAACTCTTCTTAGCTCCCATTTCAAAGGGCTGCTTTCACTTGAAGGGTTGTAAGATAGTTACAAACACCACAGCTAATTAAAATCTGATAAAATTACGCAAGACGAACGGATAAACGCTTGAGAGCCACAGGGTTTGTAACGCCGTCCTGCCTGGGAGGACGGCTCGTACCTACCGACCCGGAGAAGCCCTTGGGGATAACGGTGCCACAAGTGCTTCTGGTGGCAGCGCTGGGGTCACCCCTCTCCGAGCCGTTCCTCCGCCCCCCCTTTCCTGACACCACCGAGGGCGGGGGGNATCAGGCCCAGCCCACACGGCCATACCTGTAGCTGACCCCCTTAGCTCTCACACTAGGTAATACTCCTCCCTCAGAAAGCAGAGGTGTCCCTAACCGGCCGGCGGCACTTCCTGCAGCACGGCCTCCATCACCTAGCAGCCGTGGTCCCCGCCTGCTGCCCACGCAGGGGGGGGACCACCCTCCAGCCGCTTTACAGCTGTACAGCCACCTCTTCCCATCCCCTCTCACCTCTCACACCGGGAGCCATGATCCTCACCGGCCCTGCCGGCCCCGGTGCCTGCTCGCCCACCGACCACCTTCCCAAAATGGCGGAACGTTTGAATTTGGCGCTAAGAGCCACAGGCTACATAGCCCCGCCCTCTCCTGGAAGCCAGCATGGGCGCGGCCATGTTGATTTATAACGTCCTTCCCCCACTCCGGCCTTTATCTTGCCATTGGCTGGAAGGGCCTTCGCCCTCTTCACGTGACGGAGGAAGTGATGGGAGGGAGGGGGCCGCTTATTTCTGTCCCGCTCAGGCCGCCGTCCTCTGGCGCAGCCCAGAAGCGGGTGGGGGGAGGCGGTGGCGGCAGCAGTAGCAGTAGCAGAGCGGCTCAGAGGTGGGCAGCGGCCATGAGCAAACGGAACCAGGTCTCCTACGTGCGGCCGGCCGAGCCCGCTTTCCTCAGCCGCTTCAAGCGGCAGGTCGGGTATCGGGAAGGGCCCACGGTGGAAACCAAGGTAACGGCCTAGTCTTCTTCCCTCTTCCACTCTCCCTTTCCTGTGGGCTTGTGTCGGGGCCCTGCTCCTCTTCCCGCCGTCGTAAGCCCCTCACTAGGGTTGGGAAAGGGCAGCGCCCGCTCCATGGGGCCTCCCCTACCGTGATACCCCCCGTTAGGGCCTAAAATGCAAGTCTCAAAATGAAGGCACCCCAGTGCAGACGATGGGGAAGCAGCGTTTACCGGCCTTGCTCCTGTTGGGCGAGGGAGTAAGAGTAGTTACTTGCTTAAAATTCATGGAAACTGCCTTTGTCGCTTGTTTTTGCTTCTGTGTCGAAGATTCAGAGCGATGACAACAACAACTCAGTGGCCCTCCCCGTGGCTGTTTTTCATAACTGTGGTGAATGTGATTCCGTTTGCAGAGCAGCCAGTGCCTCCCTCTCCCAACTCCTACCCGAGGGAACGGGGAAAATGATGATGATGTCCCAAATTTAACTTCTGCCCAGGCAGATGTGAAAGAAAAAAAAGAGGTGTTTTGAGAGTATAAAAATATTGGAAAGAGGATAACACCATCTTAAGATAGGTCAGCAGACGCAAACTCTGGTGTGATAGCAGAAGTGTTACTGATTGAGCCAGCTTGTTAAAAGGCAGCTGTTTCTGAGGGCATTCTCTCTTTTTATGTTTCCAATGTGCTTTTGCATGTATTTCCTGCGAATTGTTAGGTTTTACAGGATGCCTTAAGAGAGGCCCATCATTATTTGAGATAAAACTGTTCATTTAGTAGTTTTGCATTCTGAGAAAGATTGGATTTTGTCTATCTCTTAGTAACTTGGGTGGATTATAGTACTACTATCTATGCTTTCCCTCAGAAGGTGAAGTTTTCAGTTTCTGTAATATTGCCACACTTTCCGTTGTTGCACCAATATTTCCATGCCAGCAAGTTTATTTATATAAAATCTTACTTCAAGTGGTTCTTCTGTCTCAGAGCACAAGTTTGAGAGCGGAAACAGGAACATGATCTTCCTTGTGTCAGTAATGCTTGCAATGATTTGGTTTGGCAGCTTTAACAACAAAGCCACCATGAACTCCCTTTCCCTTTGCACTCACTATTGAGAGTACCGCATCAGAAGACTCAAATTCAGACCCACACATTTAAGGTTTTCTTAATGCTGCATGGCAAGCAGGGCTTGTACAATAAAGATAATGAACAAAAGGAATGAAATTCTTACCTTCCAAGTTCCTACTATTTTGGTCTTTAACTGGAAGAGCCCACACAGTTGTTTTGCCTTTTTTTCTGTGGGATGCTATGTCTCAGTGATAGAATTGGAGTGCCATTTGGACAAAGCATGTTGGCAGGGCCTGGTGCTGATAACTCTGCCAGGTGTCTTCACTTGCTTTACTGCAAAAGGGAAACTGAAGGGTTATCTCACCCTTAGCTGTTGTGATTTAATGTGGTGCATTTATTTCTCTCCCATCTAGAGAGAGCAGCTTCCCCTTGCAGATGACGATAGTGAGAACGGCAGCGACAAGGAAGATGAGCAGCCTCAAGTGGTAACATTGAAAAAAGGGGACTTGACTGCTGAAGAAGCAATGAAGATTAAACAGCAGATCAAAGAGGCCTTAAAGTCAAATGAATCAGGTGAATTAGAAACTACTATTTTTTTGCTTTGTATAGCCAAAGAGAGATAACTCATAAAAGGGAGCCTGATATTTGTTCAGTTTTCCAGTGTTTAATACTGCTTTTGAATAGTTGTTTTGAATTTTTTAGCTAAATAAATTGGGCCTGTGGTTCCTAATCTGAAGTGGCCAAGTACATATCTTTTTGTAGAGTTGCAGTTCCTTGCTTCTTCATTTTCCATCATCCTGCCTCCAAATACTACCTTAAATCACTTTTGTTTCTTTTGTTTTGGTGTGTCATTTATCCTAGTACACAGTCTTTTGACATCACCTGTGGTAATTTCAGAGCTCATTAATTAGGTCAGGGAAATTTGACAGTGGAGTGGATATGTTAAAGGTAATCACACAAGTTCATGAAAGAGAGTGGCTGGGCAGATGGAGGAAACTCAGGTTAGTGCTTCAGTAGAAAGAACAGTAGGCTCATGAGCTCAGTAACGTGTCCACTTAACTGCCTGGTCCATGTTATTACTTGCTTAAAATCATCCCAGGATGTGCTGTGACTTGCAAATATATTAAGCAAAACTAAAGGGCTTAGTTGAAAATAACAAGTGATACAATAGTGTAAACAAACAGCAAGGTATAGAAAAATATGTTTCCTTGCTACAAAGAGTTACAAAGATTTATCTAAACTATTTCACAGGGTTTTTGAGAATGAATAGATGGAAGTACTGTGGGAGAGGTTGCTGCTGTTAGACAATAAAGATGTGAAATTAGAGCCGATTAATGCAGTTATGTTAAGAATTTCTGTCAGTATTCATCGTCAGTCAGGTATGATGGCTGTCAAAAGGGCTTTGAGAGCCCAAAAACTCCCATCATCACCCAGGGTGTGATGAAGTGTAGCTTTATTTTTTGCTAATGGAAGGTGTAACAGATGAAAGGTAGATATTGCCATCTCCAGTAGAAATGTCTTGACCATTAAGAATATAGAACTGGAACCTCGCAAGTGAAGAAATTGAAAGGTGATTCATGGAAGCTGTGGACCTTTTCCTCCATGAGCCACTGTGGCTATTTACAATGGTTGTAACTTGAGTTCAGAGCAGATGGAGAGACTAGCACGCAGCTATCAATATGACATCCTTAGCTTCTCTCTTTTTCTGCCATTTGAATTTGACAATTCAGGTTGGTGTTGTCTCTATATAGAAGTATGTGTTAAAACCAAAATGGTATCAATGGAGAAGTCAAATAACAGTACTAGGAGAAAATACATTGAGAATCTTGCAGAAAAGCTCTTGGTTTTTTTTATAATTTGGTTTAGCTTCAAATTAAATAAAAGTATTTCTTATTTGTTTGTGCAGGTAGATATGTGTATGTAAGGTGTAAGCAGCTCGTGGACTGAAGGCTGTGTTTATATACTTAGAACTCCTCTGAGAAAATGCGTTCAGCTTCAGGCTTACTTCCTGGTCTGTTATTACTGAAGTGTAATGCATGTGCTTGGTGCTGCTCTTTGTAAAGTTGTCACGTGATTTCTTTTCAAAAGTGGGATCACCCTCCTCGTATTGGGAGAAATTTCAGCCCGTTGGAAAGAAATGATTCTTTCTAAGCATTGGTTTCCTTTTCATGTGAGCAACTTGAATTTTGAATGATCACAGTAGGAGGAAAAATTGTTTTGTAAGGCTGGGTAAAAAGAAGTCGTTGTCCATGGGAATCTATTGAGGTGGAGTCCATGAGTCCATGCTGTGAAAAAAGTCCAAAAGAGCTCCCAAGTTGAATACACAGTATGAAATGGAAGTGTATTTGAAGAGAGTGACTGAAGTTCTTTGGCGGAAAAAGACGTTCCGAAGACATAATTGTATGTAGTGAGGATGGTAGCACTGAGTCCCTGTAGGACTTTGGCACCTCTGCTTGTTACCCCTTCAGCCCTTCAGTTGTAGCTTGCATTTGGAGGTAAAATCCCCACAGTAGTAGGTAGCAGGAGTGTTGAATCGCTGTGCTCTGGGGACTGCTGCCCTCTGTTCTACATTGTGTTACTCTTCTCTCATCTGCCTTTGCTGTTAATACAAGGTCTTGGCCTCCTTTTCCTTCTTGGCTGATGGGAATAAACAGGATAAGTGCTGCTATGCTCCTCTGCTATGACAGGACTACGGGTGAAGTTTTTAATGAAGGTGTGGGTAACTGCTACAGCTTGTTGAAGCCTTTTTTTTTTGTTGTTTTTTTGAGTCTTTGTCCACCTTTGCACTGTCAGTCTGACCTCTAGATTTAAATTCTGAGTTCTAGTCAGAGACAGGTATTTAGACAGCTGGTTATTGCCAGTTTTTATAATAAAAAGGTTTGAGTAACGTGTTAATTTCTTATCTTTTTTTTTATAACTGTCAATTGTGAAAATTGGAAGTATAAGGAAAGTTTGAAACAACATGATTGGATTACATTTCTTGTTGCTTTGATTTTTTTCCCAGAGTTGAAAGCGGAATTAATTTAACGGGTACTAGACCATAAAATATAGCCCCAAATCAGATAATCTGTGAAACAGTAAAGCTGAAAATGTAGCAGGGAAGTAAATTTTCCAACTGATAATTCACCATGCATCAATGCTGAGGCACTTTGCTAGGTCATAAGCAATGTGCTGTCAACTATCTGTTGTGAATAGAAATTGTCTTTCAAAACATGGAAGTACTCAGTTTTCTGCTCTGTCTTCTTTTACATCTGCAGTGATTGTCTTCGTTTAAAGGTCCTTGACTTTCTTCAGTCTTTAGTTTGGGATATTCCAGGATTTTTCATATCTCATTTACATCCTTTCTCCTTCATTTTCTTCTGCAACCAGTTTGACACAGCTATGATTTTTTTTTTTAATTCAGGCACCAGCAGTTCCTGTGACTTGCATTTTCATTTACAGAAACAATTCAGTAACACTTTTGCATTAATTTGTAAAAAACAGCTGATTAATGTCCCAGCTGTACTTGGTTGCCTCCAAAGGCAGAAAAAAAATGTAGTGAAGCTTCTACATGAGCTTTTGTAAGTATAGTTACAGGGAACTGCATCCTGGGCTGCATCAAAAGAAGTGTGGCCAGCAAGTCAAGGGAGGTGATTCGACCTCTCTACTCTGTGCTCATGAGACCCCCCCTGGAGTAGTGTGTCCAGCTTTGGAGACCTCAGCACAGGAAGGACATGGACCTGTTGGAATGGGTCCAGCAGAGGGCCATGAAGATGCTCAGAGGCTGGAGCACCTCTGCTGTGAAGACAGGCTGAGAGAGCTGGGGTTGTTCAGCCTGGAGAAGAGAAGGCTCTGGGGAGACCTTATAATGACCTTCCAGTACCCGAAAGGAGCCTACAGGAGAGATGGGGAGGGACTCTTTGTCAGGGACTGTAGTGATAGGATGAGGGATAATGGTTGTAAATTGACAGAGGGGTGGTTTAGATTAGATACCAGAAAGAAATTCTTTGCTGTGAGGGTGGTGAGAGCCTGGCCCAGGTGGCCCAGAGAAGCTGTGGCTGCCCCATCCCTGGAGGGGTTCAAGGCCAGGCTGGATGGGGCTTGGAGCAACCTGGTCTGGTGGGAGGTGTCCCTGCCCAGGGCAGGGGGTTGGAACTCGATGATCTTTAAAGTCCCTTCCAACTCTAACCATTCTGTGATTTAGGATTGAACCCTTCCTGTATGAAAAATGCCCTTCCATAATGAAGTATTTTTCTGCATGGAGGGCTGACTAGCAGGCTTTCCATATCAACAGTCACTTTGCTTAATATTTTTATGCAGCAATTTATAAACTGGTACTGCTGGTTCAGGGACAAAGAAAAATGGTCATGCGAGAAATTCAATTTGCACAAAAGAAAAGATGGCAATTACTGCAAGATGCTTCATTCCAGCATTCATTATAGTCTATGGAATTGATTTTTCTACTGCTTTTCTAGTTCACCTGGCTTCTGGGACACTGATACATGCAGGTGACCAATTCTGGCAGAAGGTGTCCACTCGTTCAAAGTCCTTTAATATTATTCTTGTCGCATTCTATTTGCTGGGGCTGGAGGGGGAAGGCGAGGGGGGGGATACATTCTATGCTGTCTTGAGTATCAGAGCTCTTTTCCCTAGCTTAAGCAGCTGATTTCTTAATGGTTTCTAAATTTTTTCCTGCCTTTATCATTGAGTAGACATACATCTTGAAATATTGTTTGTACTGCTCCTTCTGTCGTTCCTGCCAGTTTAGTGGTGTTTCCAGTTATTGCCTCATTGACCCATGGACACAAAAACTGCTGAAAACTGGTGCTGCTGACCCTACAAGTGACTACTGAATAAAACATATGGTGAACGGAAGAGCAGTTTTTCTTTTTCAGGCTCTCTCTTCTATTTCTCTTGTAATATATAACTTGCAATTAAAAGAGAAGAAAAATTTTCTGAATGTCCTAATGTTACTTGTGAAGTGAGTTTTCAGCTCAACGTCTGACTGTACCCCTCTTAGTTGACCAGTGTATAAGGTTTGTGATCCAGGTAAAAGCAGCAGTGACTAGGAGCAGACAGCATTTCAACTGCTACTGTAGATTTTTGACTCTTACCAGAAGTGGATTTTATTATTTCTCCTGTAATACTTTTATATTGGTTGTATTTTACTTCATGCGTTTCAGTGTGTTTATCAGAAATCCTGCTTTCCATAATTTTTAATACTGATATAGTCTTTTATCAGGGCTCTGTTTTAAAAACAGCCACTGCTGAGATTTCTTCTTCAGTCTTTACTTTGTATTGCTTAATACAAGTCAAGTTTTGGAGGTGGGGTAAAACCAAAAAAACCTACTGACACGTCAGTGTCTGGTAAAATCAGAAAGGAGGAGGTGAAGCTTTTGCCAGCTGGAAAAGACAATCTTTAAAAAAATCAACACAAATTTCTTGAGCATCAAATCTTTCAAAAAGCATCTGTCTGCCCCTTTCCCTCTTCTCACGAGCTGCTTAGGTGAGGCTGGGCCCACTGTGTTTCTTCATCTGCTTCATTCTTTGGCAAGCATTGCCAATGTCTGTCTGAAGTTGGCCTGGGCTTCCTCCTGAAAGGAATGTCCTTGAGCATATAATGAAATTTTGACAGCGTTTAACCAGGCCAAGAGCTAAAATATTTTCCTTTGATGCAGAACGATCCACAAATAGTATAGAGGCCCTGGAGGTCATAGCTAAGCTAGTTGCCATTTTGGTGGAGTTTGAGCTTTTTTCTGTTTATACACCTTGCTTATGAAGAGTTTAAATTCACATTGCAAAGATACCTATCAGTTTCTCCATCTGGCAGGCAAGATAAAATGATTTTGTGCAGTTCACAATGTGAGTAGCAGGAGACTTGGGGGTAAAATTGAAAATCTTTACTCCCGCTTTTACATGGAGCATGAGTATGTAGTTGTTTATCTGATGTATGTTGTGGATGTGCTTTTGTTCGGTTTTTAGGGGGTTCGTTTTTCATTTTACTGTTCTAAGAAAATGTAGTAATTGCTCTTCAAAAGAGTGTCTGATGTTTTTTAATGCTCCTCACGCTTACATGGTAGCTGGTTGCTTTGAAGTCCTGTTTCCACAGCTGTCCTGGTTCCATGCACAGTCTGTGTGCCGACTGGCTCAAGTATATAGACAGTTGGGTCTGCTTATAAGTGATAAGTTTTTTTATGGGCAGAATTTGGCTTATATTATTTGCTCTGGATCTTGTTTCAGTTAAAAGATCTGGGTTTCCAAATAATTTAGTAAACCAAAAATTAGTAAAAGGGAATTATTTTATACTTCTCTTCAGAGCCCCAGAATGGAGGCAGTTATGTGAAAAAACATTTTGAATTTTTAATCCAAAATGGTACATAGTGCATTTTGATTGGTTGTGATCTGTTTCCAAAAAGAGTTATATTTCTCTGCAAGAATTTACCATAGCACACTTTCAAAATATCTATATCCCATGTAGAGCATCTAAACACTGAAGCTTTCCATGGAGAATTCACAAGAGATCCATTGACAAATGCACTTTTCCTAACTACTCTTTATTATTGCTGGTAATTCCTTGTAACTGTAATGCTTTTCTAATGCACCGATACTGAAATATTTTCCCCAAATCTGGTTAATTATTTCCTGCACAGTAGTATTCTCATATAAAGTACTGCAGAAGCCTGCATTCTGCAGAAGTCATTGACAGAATTGGTGCTTAGTTGTTTCTTTTAAGCTAGGTTTCTTCTTAAAAAGGGTCTCTGAAACTTAGTGAGTTAGAAGTGTAAGGGTTCCTAATGAGGTTGGTCTTAACTTGTATCACACAACGCTTAAGACACCAGATGTAATAGTTGTATTGTTTGAAGTATGCACTGAAGGGTGTTTCAGCCCATGCTGGGCATGATAACACTGAAATGTTACTCTTTTGCCATAATGCTTATGAAATGAGGAAAGAATTTGGGCTAAAGGCAAAAGTTATTTATTGGTTATAAATAAATAGCACATAATCTTGTCAAACGTGTATTGTTACACATTTCTGTTGAATAATTACACAAAAGTACTTTAGGAACAATATTTTGCACATACCCTATGGTTCTTTAACATCCTGTCACATACACATTATCCAAATTGTGGACTACTGTAGCAGGAGCCTTTCTGTCTGATTCACAATTTTACAATTAGACTTTTGTTCCAGAAATACTGCCTTGGTACTGCTACTTGTGCAGCAGCTTTCCTCCTCTGCATGATCATGCTGGAAGGGGACTCCTCTTGTTTTTAAAATTGTTATTTGCTCCAGTACGTGCAGAGAAGCAGAATTAGTCAGCTGGAATAGTTTGGCCATTTTGCAGATACAAAGAAACCCTACAACTTTTATCCTGCGTGATAATAAAAGGCAGGTTTATGACCATGTAATCATTTTAGCTGTCTCAGCAGGTCAGGGTATACTGGAAGAAAAAGAGAATTTTTGTCTTGTGTAAGTGCCATTTTGTTCTCTAAAGAGAAACCATAATTCTGAAGAAAGTGCATTTGTTGTCATGGATTTTACAAAAAGTGAAGCAGAATTAGAGCCCCCTATGAAGTTGTCCTCTCCATTTTGACAAGTGGATGCAGCTGGATTGTGCGGGAAAAGCTCTATGGCTCACAGTCTCTTCCAAGGTAAAGCTTCGCTAGTAAGGACCAAGTTCAAGTAGTAGCTGCAGGAGAACCATCTTCAAGGGCTGGTTGCCATGGAGCAGATGTGTGTGTATGAAGGACATTCATCAATACAGATTTTGTGGCCAAAAAATACAGTTTCATGATTGCTTCTATCAGAGGTCTTGCTGGTCTTGGTTCTGGAGAAAAAGAAGAGATGATAGTGAAAGTCTGTATGTGTGTGTGAGTGTGTGCAGATGAGTTTTGATTTTACTGTCTTTGTTATAGATGGTGAACCAGAACCTGCTGATGGAAAAATTATGTTCAGGAAGCCAGCCAAACGTTCCTCAGAGAAGTCTTTGGATTTCAATGTAAGTTCAAGTAAGAAGATGAAAGAGGCAAAGAAAACGAAGAGGGAAGCAACTGCTTCTCAGAGTACAGCTAAGCAAATAAAAAATAGCAGTCTTCTCTCATTTGATGATGAGGAAAATGATGATTAGGAGTTGTATTTTTTTATATTTTACTTACCCTTCTGGGGATCTGAGTAAGAAGTTTCCAAAGCATATATCTGAGTTGTCTCTTACTTTGGTACAGTCCAACTAGAGAAACAGGCTGAAAGTAGCAAGAGCTAAGTGTTTGCAGTTCAGATGGAAGTGTATGAACAGGATTTCAGGTCTTTATTTTAAAAGAGAATTTAACTACGTATGTAAAAGCTATTTGAGGTCACAAATAAGTAGTAAAATATACCTGTGTGTATCCAGCTCATCTCAATTTTCAGTCAATGAATTTTAAAATGCTTGCCATTACTGAAAACATTTCTCCTCTATTTGCTGGACTCAGTTGAGAGTTGTGTGGGTTTTTTATGTGTTACTGTTGACTTGACATTCAAAAGAGAGAGACTTCATTGCTGTGGAACAGAGTGAAGTTTCCTGTCTCATAGCTTGGCGAAATTTGTACTAAGTTTTGCATGTGTGATTTCGGAGATCAGCTCTTCGCAGAGCCCTTGCAGTAAGTCAGCCTGCAGTTGGTAAATACCATGTTCTTAACCCTGTCTTTAGTGAATGCAGTCTCAGCATCAAATTCAATTGAATTGATTGTGCTAGCAAAACATCATAATTTGTATTTTCCTAGTTGGTGGTATCAGCTAATCCAAAAGAAAGATGTTTAAACCCCTGGGGGTTGTCCACTTTGGTTATCACACTGATGGGCTCAGTGTTTTGGTGGTGGGGTTCTCTTGAAGTATATTTTTTCAAGTTGGCTACATATGTGCTTGTAATTATTTGGGATCTCAAACAGCTTACTTTAAAACAATGTATTTAATCTTTAATCTGTGGAAAAGCATTCTTGTGGTTTTCTTCAAGTAGGAAATTGCAAACAGGAAATTTAAGTCAAGAGATGTGATAGCTGTGATACAAAGTTTTAAAATTTTTCAGTTGCCCATGTACAGTGCATTGAAAGTGACTGTTTCTGTATCAGGGTGTGCTGAAATTGGAAATAACACCGAGAGCGGATGGAATTTGGGAGAACAACTTGGTGGAAATGGGACTAGTTACTTGAAATTACTTGGAAGAACGGGGTGCTGTGTAACCGTGCTTAGACTGACCTGAGACTGCTGCAGAATTACAGGGTACAAGGCAATGAAACCAGTTCTGCTGTGTGACAGCACATCCAGAATTAGTTGGGCTGTAAAGCTTCATTGAGGAGCAAATTTGAAGTTGCTGTGTGAAACAGCTGGTTTTACTTTGTTAATCTGGTATTAAATAATAAATTATGTTTTCTGTAAGTGGTCAAGATATTCTAATGAGAATTTCAGTGCATAAAATGGGACTTTTTTGTCACTTGATAATGAAGCCTCTTACCACTGCTACCTCTACAGAACAGCTTCCTGCAGCACCAGACACAAATCTGCATACTATTTCACACTAATTGTGTGAGTGCATGTTACCCTGATTTTGAAAATAAATAGATCTGTTGTCCTTTCAGAAACTTAAAAACCGACCTATAAATGTATATTAAAGTTGTGTTGTAGCACTGGCCTGATACTAGAACTGCCAGAGAAGTGCAGTGTGACAACCTGATTATGTCCATGAGGACACATTACATTTGTAAATACATCATTTTTCTGTATTCTGCATACATAGAAAGAAAATCAAATGGAGGAGGAAGAAATACAGAATCAAAGGTTCCCAGGGATTAATCTTTCCATTTATTTTGTATATTTAAAACTTGTTTGAATCCATTAAAAATATATATACACCCCTGAGAAACCTTGTAGTGTAAGAGTTTACTGAAGGGATATTTGAGCATATTTCAACAACTGAGTAAATACTCTGACTTGCTGAGACTCCTCTGAAAGAATGAATTAACCATTGACTGCTTGCTTAAACTTTTCTGGTTGTGTTCATCAGCACAAAAATACGGTTTTTACATTTTTCTTGCAGAGCCTGAAACCTCCTCACTTGAGCTTTGAGGCAGTTTAGGAGACATGGCTATGGAGATAAATGCTTCTAAGGATCAAAGGGAATTTGGATTTACCTTAAAATTAGAGAGGGCCTACCGAATATGCAGCTGTTTTGGCACATTCAAAACAAGATTGATGTCTTCTTTGAATCTAGTTAGTAATTTCATTTAAACAAAAATTACTGCTTCTAGTGAAAGACTTGTGAGGCTGAAATACAGTAAAAAGAGGGTTTCCTCAAAATATGGGGTGCAGTACTTTTGCTCAGTCATGCTCCTTGCCCAACAACTTTAGGTGACAGGCGTCTGGAATGCAAATAAATTAATTGGGTTTACTTGGAAATGATATAGTGAAAGGCATGTTGTTCTTCAGGGAGCACAGCAGGGGAAAGAAAGGTGGACAGGGAAACCCAGTGTCTTTCATTTATTCTGACTGTGCTGTGTAGCACACTGACCAAGAGGAGACCTTTGTATTCATTGTATTTCACTCCCAGTTGCCCTAGCGATAAATAATTGGATATATTTATTAAGAGATGTGAGTGATGCACCAAAGCATCAAGTAGTCATATGAAAATTCAGTGTTCTTAATGTGACACACCAGGAAAATTACACACGCCATCAACTCCCCACGAAACCTCTGACGAAAAAGAACAACTACTTTTTCATTTAGGAAAGAAATGTGCAACTGTCTTAAGCAATCACCTGCCTGAAGCAATGGGTCATGGAAAAACAATACTCGCAAGAACTTTCTAATAAAGGGGAAGCCAAAGGGAGCACATGGAACCACAGGACCAGGTCTGGAATGGGCAGTTTTCCTGGCTTGTTCTCTCTCGGTCTCTTCCTACTCCCCATCCCCAGTCCTTTTCCCCTCCTGTAGTGGGGAACGTACACAGTGGGGTTTTTAGTCTTGTGGAGCTTGCTCCACTAAGCATGAGAGAAGCGCTGTGGAGGAGCAGGGTGAAAGTTGCTATTACCTAATATGGGAATCCTGTACAGTTTGTATGAATAAAACCTTTGAAATATCCCAGTTCATTATGACTCTCAAACATTTCTTAACGATGCCGTTAGTTCTTGCTTGTCTTAGCTGAGCCTGTAGGCCGGACCAAGCCTGGTGAACTGTAGTTGCATTGCAGCTTGTAGTGGAGGCTGCTGATGTTGCAAAGGCGTTTGGATGTCACCAGGAGAGGCGAGATGCTCTGTCACCTTTCTTCCTTTTGAAGAAACAGGATCTTTCTCCAAATGACAGGTGAATCATCAAGAGTGTGCTGCCTTAGTGAGATAGAAATTGCAAAGGTTATGGGACAGAATGAGAAGAAAATGCACGTGTGGGCATGTGGTCGAGGAGTTCTTACTCTGTTTTATTTCTAGCCAGTCTGATAAGCTTAGTTTTTCTCAAATAAACCTAAATGGTCATTTCATTGGCCTAAACAGGAACGGGTGGGTCAGAATGCTGTTCTGATAGTTTTTGTGTCTGACACTTTTCCAGGAAATACCATTTGGAGGGCCAAGGGCTGTGTTCTGCAGACACTGAACACAAGAAGCCCATATTTAGCTGTTTACACATTTCTTTCAAGTTCCATCACAGGAGGTAATGTCTGTCTTGTGTTTCTTTACAGTGCTTCAGTATATAATCCTGTTAGGAAGCTGCAGATTGATAATGAAGCAGGAAGTAGCAGTGCCATCGCTTCAGCTGATTGTTTCCCTTGTGCTGGAGTGTATTCACTAAGCAATGCTTCACTTGGCTGCCCAGAGCCAATTGCATTCTCAAGGACACGAGGCGTGCCTGAAGAAGAGTCATTACCTTGGGTACAGCACAGGAGGTACGATACGCAGTCTCAGCAAGCGTGTGTCCATTGAAGTTGGTTAATAACCTATAGCCCTCTCCCATGGCAAGATGCCATGAATCAATCCTTTGTGCATTCAGCAAACAGAAAGGCTGCTGTATCAACTGCCTCTTCAGTACCATCCCTTTATTCCCGTTCCTAGAGTGGAGCTCTCTGCAAAGGCATTCTTCATGTTACAGACCTCCCCTTCCACCTCACTTCGAGAGCATTCCTGAGGCAGCAGTCACAAGGGAAGCCATTAAAAGTAGGGGACAGACACCGCAGGGTTTTATGTAAGTGACGGCAACCTCCTATAGACTTCCTCAAGATTTGGAGAACCTATAAAATCTCAGAGCCAGCCCCTGGGAAGTAGCTTCCTCCTGGGGAAAATGGATGGGGCCAATTAGGAAAATTACACAAGACTGAATTCTATGGTGATTACCCCGCTATCACTTCTTATTTTTTGTTGGCAGTAAAGCAACAGCTGGCAAAAGCAGTTCTACCTCTGTCAGGAGATGTAAAGTGGCTTTGGTGCCATTCCAATCCATATGGCAAAGGATTCCTTTTCCTTGACTCCTGTGGCAGCCCTCAGTGCAACGCCTGATCAGTTAAGGCCATGGGCAAGAGGGAGCTACCTTGTAATAGGCAGAAGTTATTAGAAGAAGGTGTTGTTGAGCCTCCGTTGGGGTAAGAGTGATCACTGCACATTTTTAGTTTTGATGTCATGAAAGAGTTGTTCCCTTAGGGACAACACAGTAACAACGAACTTTAAAAGGGCAGATTATAAAACTATGAGAAAAATGGTTAACAGCAGGCTGAAGGGCAAAGAGAAGTACTTAAAAACCATAGAGATCTGCCTGGAGGCTATTTAAGAGCATCATATTAGAGGCACAGATGGTTTGTATACCTCTGAGCAAAAACACAGCATACGAAGAAGAATGAAACTCACAAGGTTACGTGGGAGAAAAGCATGAATATAGAAAGGTTGAAAACACGTCCCTTAAAAATTATGACTGTCTGAAAGACAGACTAGGAAATGATACCAGAAAAGTGGAAAGAGCTGGGAAGTGTCAGTGCTAAGAAAAAGACTCCAGCAGCTGCTGACTTTGGATCTCCAGGATGAAACACTGAAAAGAGTGAGTCTAACAATGTCCTGAGCACTTTGCTTTTGAAAACTGGGCTACTCCAGATGAGACTTCCCCAGAAAAACAAGGATGCCCTTAATCTGAGTTAGCTCTCAAAGAGCAAAATTTTAATGAAGCCAAATCAGTCTGTGCTTTTATTATGTGACCAGGACAAATTTAAGAGTATAAGAACCCATTCAAACATAGTTTCTCTGTATTAGGACTTTAGTTAGGTTCAGTGCCAAAAATGACGTTTTTTATTCTTTGCCAAAGAAGGTAGAGATAAAAAAAATCAAACACTCCTAAAAATTCTAATTTTAGTAAAAGCAAAAAGCCTACATTTGTTTTGGTACAGCCTTGGGCTGGGAGGGAGACTGATAAGGCTGTAGTGAGGTTTGCAGAGCTTTTTTGCACCAGTGGGCAGTTGCAGCATTTTGTTGTCGTGTATCTGAGAAGAAGAACGTGCTGATTATAAATTAGGAGGGGAACATCTCAAGTATCATGAAACCTGATGATGTGTGCAAAGAAAGTGTCCTTGTGAAATCGGTGAAAGTTACTTTCTGGTTTAAAACCAAGGAAAGGCAGGGGAAAGTTAGAAGAACTCTTTTGGCACTGAAGACTTGCTGCACACAGTATCAGTGGGACTAGAGCCCCGGGATCTCAGCTGTTTAATTCTGCCCTGTTAAACTGAAACAAACAATTCAGCTGCCCGAGTCTCCTCTTGTCTCCTCTGACGTGCCAGCTATCTCGAGAGAAGAGATTGAGCACTGTTCTGATCAGTGCCACAGCAGCAGCTTTATGATTTAAGGGCTGCATAAAATTTATGGAGCACTGAGAAGAGCTTAAATCAATTTTATGATTTTCATAAATTATTGCAGGCAGAGCGTGTTTGTGTAGAAAGATGGTGATGTTTGAGCTGTTTATCCAATGGACAGCAGCACTGAAACCAGGGATTTTCAAAGGCATTTTGGTTTGATGGGAGTTGGAAAACTTGTTCCTTTGAGCTACTAGCTATGCCACTATTAGTTTTTAATCATGACAAATTGTTTCAAATAGTCAAAATCAAAATTAGAGGAAGGTCAAATTTAGAGCAATTTTAAAATTTCATTTAAATTCTCAATGTGCTTATAACCAGTGGGTGGGTAACTCCTAATTCTATTTCAGGTGAAAAACTCCTTTGGCACTTGAAGAGTTAACCCTTTCCCTTTACCACAGTGTCTTTTGGGCTTGTTGTTTAGGCCCAGTTCCTGTGAGGAACCTTGTTTTCTCTCTGCTTGAGGCCCTACCTGCAAATTACTCCAGCTGCTACTGAGAAGAATCTGCCTGTAGAGAAGAAAGAGAAACAATAACTGGTTCCTCATAGCACATTTCATGATTATATAATAAGACACATAGAATTCCATACATTACAGAAATGACTAGAGCTTGATCTTTCCTTCTGGACAGCTAGCCAAGGTGGAGCTGCTAAGATACAGGTTCCATTTCATGCTAATTTGGGTATTATTGATGATTGAAAGAGCCCTCCCATCACTGGGTGTTACACCCATCAGGATACAGATAGAATGGAGGCCTTTCATCACATTGGGGTATCTCTGAGTTACTTAATTTCCTGTATTTTAAGTTTCTCCAACTTCTCTGAAAAGAAATAATTGTTTCATGTTATTGCAGACTGAATATGCTCAACTATTAATGGGAAGAATGGTTGCTGAATTCCTCTGTGCTGGATGGGTGGCTTGGGTTAATTTCTTTTCTGACATTACTCCATTGTTCTCAATGAAACAACACTGAGAGATACACGAGCTTCTTATTAGACCTACTAGAACAAGGTAGTCTGAGACAAATAGGTTTAACTCCAGTATCTCGCCACTTGATTTCCCATAGTCAACAACATACGTAAGCGATGGGAGCGACTGGCTCAGCAGTCACTCTGCAGGAAGGGGTCTGTGACTTAAACAACTGAAGACAGGCCTCGGTGTGAGGAAAATTAATGCAATTTCGGCTCTATAAATAGTGTGTCGTGGCGAAGAAATGTGAAGTAGTCCTGCCCTACTTATTCTCTGCTTCAGATTTTAGCTGGAGTAATGTGTCTACTTCTGTGCACTCTACTTCACAAAAGAAAAAGGCAGACCAATTGGAAAGTCCAGCAGAAAGTAGTGCTATTGATCCAAAGTCTAGAAAACATGACCTGTGAGGAGAGATGGAAAGAAGTGGGTTTGCAGTTCTAGAGAACAGAGATGCAGGGGAGGGAATAACAATGTGATACCAGCCTTCAGATATGTAAAGCTTGCTGCAAAGAGGAAAGTAATAAATTGTTCTCTACTGGGAATACAAAAAGGACCAATGGTTTTAAATTGCAGCAAAGGAGATTTAAGGAAGACATTAGGACAGGCTTTCTAGCTGTAACAGGAGTGAAGTGCTGAAACAGATTGCCTGGGGAGGTTGTGGGATCTTCCTTGCCAGACATTTCTAAGAACAGGTTAGACAAACATCTGTCAGGAATGATTTGGGTATAATTGATCCTGCCTTAGGGCAGAGGGCTGGACTAGGTGACCTCGCAAGGTCCCTTCCAGCCCTATTTTCTATGGTTCTCTCATTAGGAAGGCTGATGTAATATTCCTAGGACCTTATAACTCCTCTTAAAAGCAAAAAACATGCTACAGCAGTGCCAAGAGTCAGATTTAAAAGTGACGACATCTGGGAAAATTCAAAGCTTAAGGTTGATACCTCACCCTTAATTACTTACACGTGAATGCGTGTAACACAGTTGGGCTCTTTCAAAGGCTAAACACTTGGAGGTCACACAGCTGTCTTTTATGACTAGACTGATCTTTTTAATAGTGTAAGAGTCTGTTTTTTCTAACGTGTATTAATCTTACGTGTTGCAACTTCCATTTTATCAATGGCGTTAATTAAGTAGCAGGCATTGGTCTTTTCATGTCTAATGCATTCCAGGTGGGGTCACTCACATTTCACATGCCATCACACATTTGGCCACACACTCTGCTTCCACTCACTCACTCACTCCCAGGCTCGTTCTTCCACTCCAGTTCACCATGATGCTAGTGCTCAGCTTCATTACGTAGCTGTGTTTAAATCGCTAATACTGCTGTTAAGTCTCTGTTCTCAGACACTGGATATTCCTCCTGCTGCTTTCTGCTCACATGTTCTTTTATTCCTGTTGATAAATTTCATTTTCATCTGCCTTTTGCTGTTTTCTCTTCAAGCTGTGCTTGCGTTACAAACTGCGGTTCAGCAGTTTAGCAATTGGATTGCATCCAAATATTACCAAATGCCACATCTTTTAATATCAGGCAGAGCAGCTTGAATTTCCTTCCTCAGAGTGCTGTCAAAGACACACTGGCATGTTTTCTGTGCAAATGCCAAAAAAATAAAAAGTTTAACAAAAGATGGGGGTGTGAAGCAAGCTGAAATGTCTGCATTCCCAGAATTTAGCATTTTCCCTGATTGCAGGTTTTAGTTCGTGACCCGGCTGCTGATTTTTGTAACTCTGTGGAACTGTGCCAGTTTGGAACAGCCAGGAATTTGGCTCTGTCACTTTTGTGAATGGTGCTACCTTAGTGCTCAGCCATGTGACTCTCTATGGTTTTTTTCCCCAAAGGTCATGCCAGCCCATTGGTGATAGCAATATTGAATATTGCCAAGCCTTCAAGTTCTAAAGAATCCTTTGTCAAGTGGGGTTATAATATATATACACAGACACACATATATATGTCTGTATATGTAATATATTGGATTTGAGTTTGGCACTTCAGCTTTTATGGCTTTGCAGCTTTTCTTTACAGCTACATAGAGAATAGAAAATGAAGTAAAAATAAAACCAAACCCAGATTGAAACTGGGTTTTTCACATAATCACAGAATACTTCAAGGAGCTGAGACTTGAAAACATTCAGCATGTACCATGAAAGCAGGTAACATTATGACTGTGGCTATTTGACCACAGAGAAGGATGCTATCAGTTGTTTTTCACAGCAGTGAAAAATGCTCATCAGGGTGCTGTAAGACACCCTTTGCTCTACGTGTGTTTGATATTTCCTTGTAACAGAGTGACTGTATTCACTAAAGCTGTGGGTATTGCATGAGGTCTGCCACAGAGGAGAACTCCTCTTGATTGCTGGAGGCCTTGGATCAGTCTCCAGACTAGCTTTTGCCATGGTTGCTCGTCTGTTTCACTCCAGACTCGCCCTTCACGTGTTTTGGAGGTAGATGGACAAACAGCACAGATATGCTGGATCATCCGGACCGTGGCTGCCTTCCTTGTCTTTGTTGTCCATTCTTTGTGCATATTCCCAGCTTCTGCTGTGGCTGTGTGTATGGGGTGGGTAAAGTGCACATCCAGAACCCATGTGCCCCCAGAGTTTGGACTTCAGATACATTGGTTCAGCACAGGCTTTTATCTGAGGATGGATTTCTCTCATGTCACTTGTTTCTACTTTGTGTTTTGCATTCCTTGAAACACTCATTTTCTCCCTGCTGCGGGTACAGTCCGATGTGACCTTGAAACGCAGTTTCATTCCTTTTGCCCCTTGGTTAGTGCCGTGATGGAGAGGAAGGTAAGTCTTGTTATTTGGACACTGCAACAGGGATTCTGCTCGTCATGTGTTTCCTGGGTAATACTGGTTCTTAAGGTCTGGTTTTGCCATGTTGGCAGATCACCGTATACCACAGCAGGAGGGGAATAATACATTTTTCCTTCCACTTTTGTGTGCATTTGGTGGCAACTTTTTTGGATTGTGAATGTCCAGTGTGTTTTACCTTGTACCTCTTTGGCTATTTGCTCTTTAGTTCTTCCTCCCTGCTGCAGCCCCGGTGCTGAGGCTGACAGGTCACCCAGCAAATCTTCACTGCGGGGAGGGAAGGGGCCTGTTCACTGCATCTTGGGAGCAGAAGCAGAGCGAACAATTGCCATACAAGCCTGTTTCTCAAATCAGTGAGGTAAGGTGTTTTCATCCTATCCCACCTCTGCAAACCTTCTGTGTTGTCCTCTTTGCCCTCTGCTTTGGGTTGGCAGAGGCCAAAAGTGCCTGTGAATGGTGTTCCACTGTTCCCTCAGCTCCTCTGTACCTCTGAGGAGCTCAGAGAGTCCACAGTGGCTGCAACACCAGCTGGATTTGTGAGTTAGAGGCTTCTATGTGTAGATGCTAGCTTTTTAAAGACACCTTTCAGAGCTTGAGAGTGTGTTTAGGCTTTAATAAATAAATGCTTTTATCTCAGGTGTCACCTTTAGTGCAGTCATTCAATACCACAAGCACAAATTCATACCCTTGGATGTGGTTGAGCTGCACAGTTTAGAAAGCCCGTTCCTAGGTGATGGTTTGAAGGGACAACACCGTTGTATCATGAGTTTATGCAGCACCTACCCCAGAGAAGCCCTAATCTGTGCTACAGACTCCAGGGTACTACTTTAGTACAATAAAATAATAGTATTTTGTAAATGAATCAGGGAGATTTTAAAATCAATTTCCTTCAGCAAACAGCAGTTATTGAAAAGGCTGCAGTTATCACTGAGGACTGAGCGTATAAAACGCTTCAAGATACAGAATTGGATTCTATAAACATATAATTCTTTTATCAATAATTCTTAAAAGCAGGCTTCTTTCTGCACTCTCCCTTTTGCCAAAACTCTCCTCTCTATTATATACTGAGCTCATTTCCCTCCTGGATAGCTGCAGATTTGTTGGTATACAGATTAATTTTTTTATTGACTGGAAAGAACAGTTGGAGGATAAGAATGCCATTGCTGTTCATACCTAAAGGTAATCAATACAGGTACAGAGCAACAAATATTTTCTAACCGGGTAAGCATCCTCTCTAGTCTTATTTCCCGTCTCTAAAACCCACAGGACTGTATCCTGGCTGCGGTGTGTGTGAACAAAGCAGTGAGAGGCAACAGCATTTAAATCTTGTTACCACAGAAGGATCATGAGAGAGAAATTTCTCTCCTCCTCTCGGCTCTTCCCATTCTCTAGCTCAGCAGTCACTCACTCCTAACGATCTATGCTGACTCCTTGACTGCAGTGGCAATAATTATTTGTCCGTCAGCAATTTATAATCCCCCAAACAATGAGGAAGAAATAACTTGCCTGCTTGTAATGGCAGACAGCAGTCTGCAGCTATGGTATTAAAGAGAGAGGATGTAATGGGATATCATGATGAGAGAATAATTTTGGTTGGAAGACAACTTTAAGATCATTTAAGTCCAACCATCAACCTAACACTGCCAAATTACCATTAAACCATGTCCCTCAGCACTGCATCTACCCGTCTTTTAAATACCTACAGGGATGGTGACTCCACCACTTCCCTGGGCAGCCTGTTCCAATGCTTAGTAACCCTTTCGGTGAAGAAATTTTTCCTTCTGTCCAATCTAAACCTCCTGTGGCACACCCTAAAGCTGTTTCATCTTGTACTATGGCCTGTTATTTGGGAGAAGAGACCGACCCCACCTCTCTACACCCGCCTTTCAGGTAGGTGTAGGGAGCGAGAAGGTCTGCCCTCAGCTTGCTCTTCTGCAGGCTGAACACCCCCAGCTCCCTCAGCTTGTTCTCACCAGCTCCATTGCCCTTCTCTGCACACACTCCAGTATTTACATCAGCCTGGGCCCGGCCTGCAAAGTGAGTTATGATTAGCACGTAAAAAGCAAAGGAATGGGAAAAGAATAGCAAAAAAGTGGTGGAGGTTGCCCTGTTCCCAGCCTATTCCACTGGTCAGCTCCAGCTATTCCCAACCGATCCCTTGGTACATTTTGTGGTGTTTCAGGCTTTTCTTGCTCCGTGACACTGGGGACATTTGCACTCCCTTGTAGCCAGATTCTACCTTAATTTATGCCTGAAATCGGGGGTGGGGGAGCTTGACAGAACATCAAATCCTGCTTTGCTTCAACCGGCTGGCCCCGTCACAGGATTCGCAAAGGAAATGCCGGAGCGAGAGGGAGGAGGCCGGCCGCCTCAGGAGCGGCGGTCCAGCAGCTCCAGCGAGCTCTCACCCTCCCTTCGCAGAAAGGCTTCCTTCAACGCAAATCCTCTAGCCAACAACCCAGCCGAGCTCGCCCGCCGGGACGCCGCGGGGCCGGGCGGCGGCGGCGACAGGCTGCAGCGCGGTGGTGGGACGGCAGATGGCGGCCGCGCCTCAGGCAGCGGGGCGGAGAGTCCGCCCCCGCGGCGGGACGGGACGGCGGGGCCGGGCCTGTTTTCCCGAGGGTGGCGGCTGGCTCTGCTGTTGCCCGCGGCCCTCACCATCTGGCGCTGGAAGAACGCGGCTCGGCGGCGCTACCGGCCTGCTGGACCCGAGCCCCAGCCGGCGCCCCGCCGCCCTTCTCCGCCCGACCTTTCATCGCGGCGGGGGGCCTTGGCTGGGAGGCGGCGCGGTTTTCCTCAGGGCTGTCAGCAGAAGAGTTGCAGGGCAGGGGGCTGGGGTTCGGTTTTTTGTGTGTTTGTTTGTTTTGTCCTTATTTGACAGACTCGCAGAACGGTAGGGGTTGGAAGAGACCTTCGGAGATCAGCTAGTCCAAGCCCCCTGCCAGAGCAGGTCCACCCGGAGCAAACTGCGCAGGAATGCATCCAGGTGGGTTTTGAATGTCTCCAGAGAAGGAGACTCCACAACTTCCCTGGGCAGCCATCACTGCTCGTTATTCCTCAAGAACGATGGGACCTGTGGGAATAAGCTGTGCTGTTGCCACTGAATCAGTGAAGGCTGGGGATGATGCCATGGGTACTCTCATGAGACCTCACCTAAATCTGCAATTTTACCATCTCTCCTTTCTTTGCCCACCTGGGCAACTGCTAACTGTCCTTTTGCCTCCAGTTTGCACTCCCCAGTGATGACAAGGGACTCCTAAGCGAAAATTATTACAAATTAACGGGTGTATGCAAGTTTGCTGATCATACAAAACTGGGAGGTGAGGCTGACACACCAGAAGCCGTGCAGTGAGACCTGGACAGGCTGGAGAGTTGGGCAGAGAGGAACCTGATGAAATTCAATAAGGGCAGGTGTAGGGTCCTGCCCCTGGGGAGGAACAACCCCCTGCACCAGGACAGGTTGGGGGTGACCTGCTGGAGAGCAGCTCTGAGGAAAAAGACTTGGGAGCCCTGGGGGACACCAGGATGCCCAGGAGCCAGCAACGGGCCCTGGTGGCCAAGAAGAACAATGGCATCCTGAGGGGCATCAGGAAGAGTAAGACCAACAGGTGGAGGGAGGTCATCCTGCTACTCTGCCCTGGGGAGGACCCATCTGGAGCACTGGGACCAGTTCTGGGCTCCCCAGTTCAGGAAGGACAGGGAACTACTGGAGAGGGTACAGTAGAGGGCTAGAAAGATGATTAGGCGCCTGGAGCATCTCTTTTACGAAGAAAGGCTGAGGGACTGGGTCTTTTTAGTATGGAGAAGAGAAGGCTGGGGTGGGGGATCTGTTCAACACCTATAAATACTTAAAGGGTGGGTGTCAAGAGCATGGGGCCAGTTTTTTTTTTCAGTGGTGCCCAGTTACAGGACAAGAGGAAATAGGCACAAACTAAACACAAAAGAGTTCTATCTAAATATGAGGAGGAACTTCTTCACTTTGAGGGTGGCACAGCCCTGGAAAAGGCTGAGCAGAGAAGTGGTAGAGTCTCTGGGAGATGTTCAGAACCCGCCTAGAGAAGCTCCTGTTCATCCTGCTCTGAGTGGACCTGCTTTGGCAGGAGGTTGGACTAGATGATCTCCAAAGGTCCCTTCCAACCCTATCTCATTGTGTGATTTAGAGAAAGCAGTGCTACTGATAATTAAATTGGCAACCCGATCTTTGGTGCAGCAGACCAGGGTTAGCTTCACTTTACTTCAGCAGCTGTGTCCACACTGGAGGTGAAACTTAAGTTACCCTTTGCCAGTTGGGCAGGCAGTGAGCCTCTAAGCGTAACTCTTTGAAGCCAGGCCTCTTTACATGGCTCAGCACGTCCAACATGCTCCAATGCCACCAGACACACGTGGGGGAGCCGGGCCACAAATTATCTGTGGGGGCAGCGCAGCTCACTATAACTAAAGCCATTCCAGGAGCTGCTCTTTCAGGGAGGTCCAGATGAAACCAGAGAGGCTGTTTGCTCCACGCAAAATAAAGGTTTAAAGGCTCAGGCATCCTTCCTAATCTATAGTGAGGGAGGGCCTCTGCTTGTTGTATCAGGGACATTACTCTATTTCAGGAAGTCTGAATGTGGGGCAGTTGTCCCCCTTCCTGGTGGGGGATCACAAACAGGTGCCAGGGTTTTATGACCATCCGGGCCTTCTCAGGTTGCTAAACGGGTGGGGGAATCCCTTCCAGATCCTGCCCAGCTGAGCAGGGGATTCCAGGGGGTTCCTGCCATGGAAAAGGCTGGCAGCCCAGCTCCTCTCTAATTACAGTATCGGAAGGAGGCAATATTAGAGTTGCAGATGATGGAGGGTATTTACTATCCCCCCTCCTTTCTCCAAGAAGCACTTTCTGTGCTTTGCGCCCAGTTTTAGCAGCTCAGGAGTACTGAAAGCTCAAGAGCTCCTGGTGCTTAAACCAAAAATTAAGCAAAGAAAGAATGAGAGAAGGTTGATTCCGTTTCTTGTATAACAACCTCCACCCTTCAAACTCCAGGATAAGCATTTGCAGAACGAGACCCTTCAGTGAAACACACGCTTTGAATTTCAAGCCCAAACTTCTCCCACCATATGCAAAGACTTTGTCATCGCACTGATCCTTGTCATCACATCTGCTTGATCAAAGCGTTCCTGGACAGAAAGTGGGGGTTGTGTTTGCCAAGCAGGAAAAAAAAGAAAAAAAATAGTAGCTGTATGCTTTATCCCAGCCTGTCGTTGCTCTTATGGCTGCACTCACAAGAGGTGCCGCCTTTGCCTGCAGAGCCAGTATTTGACACCTTTGTTTACAAAAGCTCCAGATAACCTCCTCTGCAGGAGGTGCTACAGAAGAGCAAGGCTCTTTCCTCCCTCATTCAAACAGAACCCCAGGGCAGCTGAAGAATGTACAGGAAGCTCTGTCCAGGAATTAATATTCCCACTATCCCTTACCCATTTGTCAAAACTTAATTTTTTTTTTTTAATGGTGTTTTTAAATCTGCACAGTCTTTTCTGCATCCCATCTCCTCCAGCCTGTGGTAGTTCATTCCTGGGCTGTAGGCATTTGCACCGGCCAAACGTATTGGTGGATTTAAAAAAATGAAACAGGTACTTTACATGTAATTAATTTAGTGATTTGCTCAGCTGCTGATTCACGTGCATAACCTCAATTAACATTAATGGGAGTTATGTAGGCATGTCAAGGGCAGAATAGACCCCTAATAATCTAACATGGAATGTTATTACATTACTGCTGTAATTATATCCTGCACACACATCATTTCTACTTTGCTTCATGAACTGCTCTTCAAATGCAGTGGCTACTCCTCTGTTAAGCTGTAAGCGTTAATGCTGAGGTTACACTAAGCGTTATCCTTCCTCCCTCATTGTTCCGCTGCCTGTCCCCAAATGATACACGCAGCTAAATAAGTAACCAGACAGTTGGTGTTTTGCAAAGCTAGAAGTTTGGGGTTTTTTGAAGGTGATACTGGAAGCCGGAAACAATCAAAAACCAAGAAACCTCAGCAGAACAGCATGTCATCTCTCCTTCAGCATTTTATTTTTATTTATTTTTAATTGGAATCTGAGCAACCATAGCTGAGACACCTTTAGCCTCATGGTCAAAGAAAGTCGGGTGTACATGAATCATACCTCTCAAGGAGGTATTGAAGCAATTCTGCTGCTCCAGAGGTTTTTTGGTCTTTGTTAAATGCTTTGTCTTTCAGAGGGGGAGTAAAAAGGAGAGTGGTTCTATCCTGGTGCACCAGCTGGGTGTTAGTGGAAACTAGAAAATTGAGAAAAGCAAACCTTATCTAACCAATATAAATAGCAATTTTTGGGTGATCTGGCTTAACACAGCTGGCTCAGTCTGTTCTTCCTCTCATTCTGTCCAGTGAAGTTGTTGTATATGGACAACCACTTTCCAGTGTTGGCTGTGGGGTAGATTCTGCCTCTGTGTTTGTACCGCTGCTCTCTGAACTGTCACATACATTCCAGCATTTTTGTCTCGAGGCTTTCTCCTGCGCTTCTGCAGAAGGTAAGGCCTGATAGATTTCTGGGTATGTGGGCTGCTGTTCAAACCTGCGTATTTGTAGCAGCAAAATACATATCTCCTTGCAACTAATCGTCAGCTCCCTGTGGCCATCTTGCCGTGATAATCATGCCCAGTACCTTGGATATGATTCTGCCATGGAATCAGAGGTACACACAGCATGCTTGCAACTTTACAGGATCACGCAGCTAAGCCAAGTAGTTCAGATTAGCTTGGCAATTAAGGGATAGTGAAAAGCAGCAAATCCTTAATGCTGACTGACAATGTGGCACTTGTTGGAAAAAATCTTGACGGAAAGGGAAAAAAAAGAAGCACTTGCAGAACCTTGAGCGTTGTGAAACAGCCAAAGCCCCCAAGTTAATGCACTTTTTATATGCTCGCCATAAGGCCGTCACCGTGCTTTGGGCTGGAGGTACTGGCTGGTACCAACGAGCACCAGTGGAGGAGTTCGGGTTTACTACTGCTGTCTGTGTAGGCCCTAGTGTTTGTTAAAGTGTTTGCTAAAACAGAGCTCTGTTTCCAAGGTAACAGCTACCTAACTTTATTACTAAAACTACAGTAATTCAAACAGGAATCTGAACAAACAGATTCATGTTAATTTCAAGCTCCATTAAAAACACGAGGAAAAAAAAAATCAATGTTCGCCAAATGGAAAAAGAAAAGAAATCAATAGAGGAATTTTATTTTCAGCCTTTTAAGTGGAGTTTTGTAAACAATAGGAGCTAAAAAAGTCAAACTGCATGAGAGTGGTACAGAGCATCCTTGCAAGCTGTGCTGTATGCTGGAGAACAAAAAGATTCAGTGATAACGTAAGAATAATCACTAGGGCTGTAAAACCTTGAGAAACAGAGCCAGAGAAGTGGAATGACCTGTCTCACGTTATGGGCAGTCAGGTCCCCCAAGCTGTGACTCATAAGCAATGACCAGAAGCCTCAGAGAAGAGCAAAGGTGTGATTCTATCATGTCCTACGTTACTCTAAGTAGTGTGGGTGACAGCAGCTGTGCCTGTGTTACTGCTGGGGCTCTTCTCAACATTTGCTAGCGACCAAAATACAAACGCTCCAGGGACCCCGGTTATGTGCCTGGATTCCTAATATGTGCCCCCGTTTTCCCCACCTCGCTGGCAGCAGAGCGCCTGTACACTGGCACGTGCTACGGGCACAGTTGTAGGCTGCCGTGTGGGCACAACCAAGTGGCATGTTGGCACGGGGACAGCTGGGACTATCAGGTGACATGTGCCGCTCAAAGAGACATTGGGGACGGGGTATCGCTTGCGGTTGAGACGCCAGCTAAGCACTCAGGAGATCAGCATCTGTCCCCTCCTTGCTCTGATCCTCCGTGCCATCCCCCTAGCTCTAAAAGGGGAGTCAGGGGTCTCAGCTTCCTGATGTCATTTTGAGGCCAAATCCATTATTATGGGCAGCTACTCGGAAGGCAGCAAGGCTTGGAGGGCACCAAGTGAGCCATTTTAAAATCAGGCTTTTGCATGGTAACTCAGGCGTTGGCTCTTCATGCTTTACGTGACATTTATCTCATCCCAGAAGCCCCAGTTTCTTTCCTTTCAAATGAAGGCTGTCTTGACAGGTCCATGAGTTTTGAAGCTGTTAGAAAAAGATTTTCACAAGGAGTAACGATGACTTTTCCCCTTCACTGGGCCATATCTTTTCCAATTCACCACTCTTAATAAATACTCTCTTTTCCAAAATCTGGATGGAGGGGAGAGAGAGAATTTTTCTGAGTTCTCCACAGTAGTGTGTTCCCTAGACAAAATTTCATTTTGTTGTTTAAAAGATTGAAAATAGCTGAACCTAACCTTAAAAGTGCCTTAAGTGCAGGTAGTGAGAGTTCCTGATAGAAATCAGTTGTTCAAGATCCAAATTACTTCATTATTTTCAAGAACAGGCTGTTTCATTCCTTTCTCTGAAACATTAGCTGAACACTCTCAGTCTCCTTGAGCAGTGAAATTTTAGATAGATGTGTAATAGTAGATTTTACCTTCCTGACTAGAAAACGGTGAAGGTCATGTCACATTATTGCCTTTTGGGCAGAGCTCTACTGAGTTGTTCTGTTTCCAGCTGGGATAGAGTTAATTTTTTTCCAGTAACTGCTGTGTTTTGGATTTAGCAGGAGAATGATGTTTATAACACACAGGGATTTTTTTTTGGGTTGTTGCTAAGTAATGCTTCTGTTAAGGCCAGGACTTTTTCAGCTTCCCGGAGAAGCTGAGGGGGAGCATAGACAGGACAGCTGGCTGAAGCAGTGTTCCTCACGGCAGAAGTCATGCTCAGTGTCAAAATGGGGGTTGGCTGTGGGACAGGGATCCACGACAGGCTGGGCAATCAGTCCCTGGGTGGTGAGCAATTGTATTGCAGCACTTACTGTGTATATTCTTTTACCATTGTTAGTAGTAGTATTTTCTCTTCTGTTACTGTTCTCTTAAACTGTCTTTATCGCAACCCACAAGGTTGGGTTTTTTTTTCCTTTTCTCTCCCTCTTTTCCCTCCTCTACTGGGGGAGTGGAGAGTGAAGTGAATGGCTGCATTTCCCTAGTTGCTGGATGGGGTTAAACCGTGACACATGCGAATACCATATGATCTAACTCCATAGGGTTCTCCAAAAACAGCAGGTAGGGCACAGAATATGTAGCCAGTGTTTATATCCCAAGCGTCAGGTTTTTCGTTTTTACTGTCTTTGGTAGCTGTAAAAAAAACCCTGAGAATGAGCAGCTGAAAGGCAAAATCTGTTGGGCATACACTGATAAGGCCTATCTGGTAAAGAAACAGTGTAAATGGGACAAAACCAATGGGCTGCACAATATAGTAGTTGATTTGTTATCCTCCTCCTAAGGATAACTAATGATTGGAATGCTGTTCAGAATACAGTAAACGATGTCGCCAAACAAAACCCGGGTGCAACAGTCCTTTCAAAGAGGGGACTGATGACAACAGAAGTCTCTGGCAACATTTGAGATGATTTTTGTCAGGACAGCTGGTTGCTCCTCTCATTAGTCTTTTGAGAGGCACCCTCCATTAAAATGGCACATGATACCCCCTTTCCTCCCTTCCTCTCCCCCTTCTCTAGCCACCTCACTAGTGTTACATTGTTTGCCCTGTATTATAAATGGTATTTACTTTAAACCCTCTTTGATTCACTAACTTCACCTTGGCATCCCATCAGCTGGCAAACAGAAGTAATGAAGTGAAGGGAACATAGTTAAGTTGATACCTTAAATGCACACAAATCCCACATGCTGTGGCAACAACAAAATGAATAATAAACACACTGCATGAAAATCCTCTTAAGTTCCCTTTCCTTTTTTTTTTTTTCAATTCCAGCCTTGCATACAACAGGAGGAACATCTTAAAAAATAATCCCATAATATTCCTGAACTAACAGCATTGGCATGAGGCACAGGATGGTCTTCTTATGCTTCTCTGCATATCTCAGACAATCACAGCTGCTGCTAGTAAATTAATGGCTGCAAGGGGGTCGGGAGAGGGAGAACTCGGAGAAAGGAGGGAAGTGGAGAGCCTTGTAGGTGGCCTTGTCTCCGCCAAAACTAAATATTTTCACTGGAGCTTTTTCCATTCAACAATTGGCAGCTTTACACAGAGGCCTTAGACAGAAAAATTCTTACTGTTGTAAAAGTGACTGCTAATGGGCTGCAGCACTATCTGCTAATGTACATGAATGAATATCTATTTAATAATAGAATTGTCTTCTCCTAAGGTGCCTTTCTTCTTTCTTTTCTTTTAAATTCTTGCCTGCTGTGTCTGACCGCTTCCCTTTGCCCTAGAAATTAAACCTTGGTACGTTTTTCATGCAAGATTTATGCTAGAAACATTGGCTGGTATTTCATTGTCAGTCAGGATGTGATTCTGCTGTAACATTTCCAGCTATATTTTTATTGCAGGTGCAGTTAAACCAACATCAAGCATAAAAACATTTATTTTTTTTTCTTCTGGCAGAGTTCATTTACATCAGTGAACCAGCCTCAAAGGTGCACCTACCCAAAGAACTTTTGGCTTGTGTTACTTACGACTGCCCTGGAGGGTGTTGCTGGGATGGATCTAGCTGGACTGCCAGTAGCTCAAATGGTGTTTGTGCATCTGTGTCTGCATATGTGCACGGAGGGTAGCTGAGGTACAGGGAGAATGGTGAAAGAAAAAAACTTCTAGTATTAAATTTATTACTACAGTGTTTGGGTGAAAAACTCCAAAGAACTGAAGTTTGGAGAAAAACAAGCAGGACATCCTGGCACGTTGAAACCCAGCTGACTCATGCTGTCTGTTGGATTCAGTGGAGGTGACTGAAGAAGATGCTGACTTCTGCTTGCCCACCTCACCTCAGCCAGAGCTTACTGCTCTCAGGAGCAGGACACGATAGAACAACCAACCTTAACTACCCCAGACAGCAACCCGCCACGTTGATTTGATTCAAAGAAGTTGTTCCTAACGAAGGCATTATTCCTAACAATCTTGTAAAATATCTGGTTTTCATTGTCAAAGCTTCCAGCCTGCTCTGGACTTTTCCCATTGGATTGGGAGGGTGGACAGAGCATGCAGGAAGAGTACCATTAAGCGGGGAAGTGATTTGGTAGCCACAGTCAGTACTTTGATCAGCAGGGACAGTGATCCATGGCACTGAAGTCCTTCTTGCTAATACTCAATGGCCGATGGCTCTTTTTCTCACCTACCTGCTGCCTTAATGAAAGCAGAGCCCACAAAATCAGTGGTGAAGGGACATAGGAGGAAAAGAGAAAAAAAAAACAAACAAAAAACCATAAGGTGATGCCAGACAGGTCTGGTGGTTATGGGAAAGAGAGATTCTGGTGAGGCAGAGGGAGAAGTGAGGCATGCAGAGCCCCAGGATGCAGGAGCCTGGGAAGGTGCTGGAGCAAGGAGGTAATGGGAACCTGTAATCAGAGAGCTCCCATAATTATGAACCCATACAGTCAGCATGTAGAGTGGGAGTCCCTCATTTACTCCCTTCTTTCCCCCCTTCTCAGAAGAGGCTCAGAGGTGGTGCTGGCATTTCGGGACTGTCCAGCTGCAATGCCTTTTCCACTGGAAACTTTCCCCTGTTTCCTGGGAACATCCTCTGTCTCCCTCTTCTTTCTCTGGCACATTGTCTTTGCATTGTTAAATATCGATGCAAGGCTTTCTGCCACTTGAATTTCTTTCGCCTTAGATGTTTTCTCTTCAGTGCTTGCTTTCAACCTCTCTGGACCCAGGGGGACAGAAGGGTGGGGGGAGACTGATGTAAATTAACCATCGAGTGTAAATCAGTGTAACTCCACTGCCTACAATGAAGCTGCACTGAATTATTGTGGCTGAGAACCTGCTTTGTTGTGTCTGTCTCTTCTGTGTGTTTTCTATTGCCTGTTGTGGAGAAAAAAAATAAAGAAAAAAAAAACCAACCAGAAAAACACTCCACCAAAACGCCAGTTCTTTCTGTTTTGCTCTCCTAAGAGGTGCAGCTGTATGCTAATAGTCTACTTCTGTAGCGGGAAATAGAAAGGGCTGTAGTGTGCTTTGATAAACCAGGAAGCAGACTCTGGCACTAGTGTGCAAGGAGAGAAACGTACAGAGCGTTTTTCCCCCTTTTCTCTCCCTCGAACCGATTTCACACTCTTTCAGTTCTCTTGACCTCCATGGAGTCCCTCCTAATTTACAGCACCATAAACAAAATCGGAACGATGCCCTCTGAAATGAGCAGAATTGTTTTCAGCTTACACCGAAGAAGACAGCGTATTCCGGGGATTTGCAAAGGCATCTCTCGTCTACTTGGTGAGTTCCTTGCGTTATACACCTTCTCCTGTTCTTCTGCTGCTCTTACTGGTGTGTTTTGTTTGGGTACATAAGAGAGATGCAGATACACTCACATGGCATGGTGCTTTGGAAGAATCTGAGGGACTTGGCTTCTGTCATGTTTTCTTCTAACCAAACAGTTGGATGTTGCATGGTCATGGCTGGAGCAACAGCCAGGCCCTCAACCGTGCGGGTACCCTGAGGGTGGATTTGCAGTTACTGTTGCTGCTGATTAATTTCACACCATGGGTGGACTGGAAGCACTTTATTTTGCCGTGTGCCTCTCCGTGCCTCGGTACATGTCCAAGGTGTGCCATTAATCAGCTCGACTATAGGGGCTGTTCCATCTTATTGCTTAATTAAGACACATCAGTAATTTACTTGAGATTAATACCTATTTATATGGAGCTGAGGTTTCATCTGTTTGGGGGATGAGTTATTGAACTGCATTATGTGAAGTAAATCAATAAAATATTACTGGAAATGAGAACGATTCTCTCTCCCTTGCACTTCAGTCTTTTAGCCAAGCTCACAGACAAAACTCACTTAAGGGAGGCGTTCACGTTTACACTCAGCTTTCCATCTTGCAGCTGGACGTGATGTCTATTAATATCTCTGATCACCTTGCTCTCATTACCTGAATTGTATTGTGAAGTCAAGACCCGAGGGAGTGCTGCTAAGGGTAAGAGATGCTTTTAATCAGTTGCAGGGTAGTGGCCCTGTTATGATATGACCCAGAGCTCAGTCTTTCCAGGAGTTACTATAAAACCAGCACCCTCAAACTGGTCTCAAGTTGCTATTAAAGGAGTGCTTTGTACCACCATATATCTGCATTGTTCCTGAAGAACAGCAGAGAGGTCATCAGTAGGTAATCATTAACTGTCTGCGCATGGCTTGGATGAGTGTTCACTGAGTGAAAAACTGGGTGGCTGGGCCCAGAGAGTTGGGGTGAATGGAGTTAAATCCAGTTGGAGGTGGGTCACAAATGGTGTCCCCCAGGGCTTGGTAATGGGGCTTGTTCTGTTTAATACCTTAATGATCTGGACGAGGAGATCAAGTGCACCCTCAGCGAGTTTGCAGATGACTCCAAGTTGGGTGGGAGTGTTGATCTGCTTGAGAGTAGGAAAGTTCTACAGAGGGATCTGGGCAGGCTGGATCAATTGCCCGAGGCCAGTGGGATGATGTTCAATAAGGGCAAGTGCTTGGTCCTACACTTTGGTCACAACAACCCCATCCAGTCTACAGGACTGGGGAAGAGTGGCTGGAGAGCTGCCTGACAGGACACAACTTGGGGGTGTTGGTCGACAACCACCTGAATAAGAGCCAACAGTGTGCCCAGGTGGCTGAGAAGGCCAACAGCATCCTGGCTTGTGTCAGAAATAGTGTGGCCAGCAGGACGAGGGAAGTGATCATCCCCCTGTGCTCGACACTGGTGAGTGCTCATCTCAAGTTGTGTGTTCAGTTTTAGGCCCCTCACTACAAGAAAGACATTGAGGTGCTGGAGAAAAGGAGGGCAGTGAAGCTGGTGAGGGGTCTGGAGACCACGTCTTATAAGGAGCAGCTGAAGGAACTGATTATCCTGGAGAAAAGGAGGCTGAGGGCAGACCTTGTCTCTTGCTACAGCTACCTGAAAAGAGGTTGTAGTGTAGTGTTTCTTTTCTCCCAAGAAACAAGCGATAGGACAAGAGGAAATTGCCTCAAGTTGCACCAGGGGAGGTTTAGATTGGATATTAGGAAAAAATTCTTGACCGAAAGGGTTGTCAAGTATTGGAACAGGCTGCCTGGGAAAGTGATGGAGTTACCCTCCCTGGAGGCATTTTAGAGACCTGTAGATGTAGTGCCAAGGGACATGATTTAGTGGTGGACTTGGCAGTCTTAGTTTTACAATTGGACTCAATGATCTTCAAGGTCTTTTATAATCTAAATGATTCTATGATGTCCAGAATATGTAGTGTAATTGCAGGGTTGTGCTAATACAACTTGTTTACCAAATGCAAATAGCTTCCAGTGAATATCGCATCTTACTTCCATTCCAGTGCTGAGGAAGCTGTTTCCTGGTCGTTATTACCTGCCTGTGGTGACTTTCCTCGAATGGGGCTCTCTGAGCAGGACATCTTTCTCACCCGAGACACCCTGCCAGAAAAACTCCAGGGAGTCTTGAAGAACAGAGCCAGCCTTTCTGCCTTTTCTTCCATATCTTCTTTCCTCTCCTAAGCTTGAGCTTGTGGGACAGATCTGCCATAAGCCCTCTCTCTATAAAGATGTGTAATTTTACCTTGGTGTGTGGCTGGTTACTTTCCACTCCCGGTTTTCCTGCTCTTCACCCAGCCCCATCCCAGTAAGAAGTGCAGACTGCTTGTCCTTTTCTCCATGTCTGTGAAAACGTGTTTACTTCTGATACCATTTGATTAACAACCTGCTACACGAGAGTGCTTACAAGAAACTGGAACCCTGTTTTCTTTGTAATAATTGTTCCTATCTTTGTAATAATCTTTTCTAACGCGTGACCACAGTCAGGCTGCAGAGATGTGCAAGAGTCTGACATTCACTGACTCATGTGGCTGCTGTAGCAAATAGAGGAGAGGGGGAAATGCTAATGGTGAGTGAGGGCTGGACCTTCAGTTCAGAGGTGTTTGCTGCGATGGCAGAGTTCACCTCTAGCCTGGAGCTTCTCTCGGTTGGCAAAAAACCCATCCCCTTCTGAAGTTTTGGTGGGAGAAGAGGGCTTTTCTCTTACTTGTGTGTAATTCAGAAGAATCTTTTGCCTAGACCCTAAAGCAAAAACAACCTTCACCTCCTACTAGCTTCTCACCCTGTCCCTTTTTCACTTGGTTGCTTCTTTTAGCTTCCCTGCTGTCGTCACTGAAATGCCTCCTGAATGCTTGTACCTTAGGGAAGAGTTCACACAGCAAAGAAATGAGATGCCCTCTTGGCAGCAGGGGTTAATGTGCTCTTCTGGCCTGGGATGAACCCAGTTTCAGAGCACCCCACACCCCCAGCTGTCCTTTCCCCCCCCTGCTAACCATTATTATCCCCGCTTTGTATCTGCCAGCGTAACTGCAGGTTGGAGGTGCTCCCTAACCCAATTCTGTCACAGTAATCTGGGTCAGCCTCAGCATTTCCAGTACTACATTTATTTTTGTAGTGCTCATCACTTCAACAGTTGGGTTAGAGAACCCTTTCATGTGCAATTATGCTGACAAAATTGAGGGGGAAGTGTACTCCCGGGGCAGGGGGGGGTCTGAGCGGAGCAGCACAGGGGTGCCATGGCCAGGACAGCAGGCTGATCATTCCCTGAAGCACACAGTAAACAAACGTGGGGAGGGAGAGCCCACATCAGATTGGTGGCATCTTGAGACTTTTGTCCTCACCTGGTAAGGAGAGTAGGTGGGCAGTTTACAGATTTAGAATTGCATCCCTGAGTTCCTGATGTGCTGGCATGGTAACAAAAGCTCTTTAGCTAAACTCTTTCTACCTTGGCACGGCCGTCTGTCTTCTCTAGGTGAACTTAGCGGATTTGGGACTCACCTTTGCAATGAGCCTGGTAGGGTGAAGGTATCAAGCTACAGAAGATTTCCTGAAGCAAGGGGTTTCGTGGTTTCTCAGGTATGTCTTCAAGTTCTCTGAAAAGATGCATGGGCATCCAAACCTCGATGGAAGCAGCATAGCAACAGGTGGATTTGCTGAGGAATATAATCATTGGCAAATGTTAGGATTTTTTATTTAATATCAAACAGGAGAAAGCTATGGAGTTTGGAGCTGAACTTCCCTGAAGTTTAGTAGAGGAGCAGGGAGTAACTGCTCAGGTATCAGGTTTTGGTTCATCTCCTCTTTCGATATTTAACTGTTGGCAAAAGGCACCAGTGAAAGAAAGAAAAGAAATCATCTTGACACATTGTTTTATTATTGGCTAAGTTTGATATTTTGCTAGCTGCTCTTCTTCTAACCCTTCCTGCCTCTATTTCCATCCTTCATTTCACCGAGATTATTCTATATGCTAGAGCTGTTTCTCTACAGAAAAAGCCAACTACAAAATCTTTAGACACTTGCCCCTGGAAAAGAGGTATGCTGTAAATAATATACACAAGAGCCTCATGAGGATCTGAGTCCAAGCAGATGTCACTAACTTGGAACTGAATATAATACCTCTAATACCTCTGAAAACAAACCAGCCCTGGCAGTCCCAGCCCCTCTCACCTCTTCAATAATATCTGATCACGGGAGCAGGCTTGGCAATTCAAGGAAAGCTGTCTTTTGCCCCGTGAGAAGCTGGCACACAGGAGAGCATACGCTGCCAACTCTGTGTTGAACTGTTATGACACCGGAGTCACTAACTGTTTTACACACAGCTGGAAGCAGCTTTTACATGACTTCCACCTCCTTAGGCTTTTCGACCTCTATCTTCAGCCTCTCCTTTTATTAAACGTAATGAAAATGTCAAGGCTGTTCTTAGACCCACTTGCCTGAGCCCATTCACCTCCTGAGTGAAAATGGGTTTGTGGCTGTGGGTGCAATATACATTTATTGAACTATCTCCATAGATACCTGTGGTAGCTTTTTCAATTCAGCCTTAACTAACTCCACATACTGGTGGAAATGAAGCGGCCAGTGTAAATAAATAGATGTTTTGTGCCTGCGGTTTAGATCACTTAAGCTGTCTTTTACAGCTGAGGTAGAGAGTCTCACCAGCTGCTTGCACCGCGGTACACAGACGATACCAGAGTAAGGATATCCACAGAGGACAGTGCCCAAGTAGTTATATGAGTTTAGATTCCCACTGTGGTTTATAGCAGTGTAATTCTGCTGTAGAGCCAAGCTTTTAAATGTTAAAGTGAATTTATTCCCAGATGTATATCTGTATTTAATATGCATGCATGCACCTACTTACACCCTATGAGGCGATTGTATACCCATGTGGTAAGCTGCCAAAGCAGGTGCTAAATTGTACTTAATCCAGCTTTCATTTTTGATCACCTCAGTCTTTGGCCTTGGTTGCTTAAGAAAACTTTTCCTTGAGAACAGCGTCTTGGTTGCAGGTTCCCCTGGGGATTATGTAGCTGGAAATCCCAGCTCCAATTAGAACAAGTTTATCTATTTGTAAATGAGAATGTATATCTGAGATTTTGTACCTCAGCCAATTTACTTTAAGCTTCTCCAAATTGGCCAACAGCAAAATCTCCTTTTCAAACACAAAATCCCGCTTCCACTCAAAAATCAACCAACCAGTCAATCAATTAGACTGCCATCTGGTTTTGCTGTATGAACAATATTCAGTCCCTCAAACAGTGGCAGTTGTAAGAAACAAATATCAATATGTATCATTATGAGTGCTTGAAAAGAAGGCTTTCTGCTACAGGGTGGCTGAGAAATCCTCCTTTCCAGAGGAATACAGCGAGTGTTTCCAACCATGGCAGATTGGAAATTCAAGATTTTTAAATCATGACACTGACTGACAGGCCTGCCATTTTAGGGAGTTGCTTAGACATTTTGAAATGCACCATTTATATTTATTTTCCCTCCTAAGGCAAATTAGCAGTATAGGTAGAGGGATGAAGAAAGCAGACATTAATAAAGTCTCAGAGTTAGGGTTTGTGTCTGTAAATCCTTTGGCATAAACAAGAGGCAGTGGTATGGCACGGTAAAAATCCAAGTGTCAGTCATGCCAGGGTGACTAATATAACTCACTTGTGGCCTCATTAATCATGAGTGGATCAAGCATCCCAAATCCACATCAATAACAGCTTTATGCCACCCCAGCAGATAAGGAATCCTCTGTAGATATCCTCAGGTAGAGTGAGAAACTCTGTGCTGGTGTAAACCACCTGAGCTCTGCCAGAGACTGACAGGCGATGCCCTTTTTTCTTAGCTGAGCATCTGACCCGTATTTGCTATTCATTATTACCACGTTATTTTTTGGGAGTCAGCAGAGTTCTTTTAGCGGCTTTGAGCAAAGTGTTTGCCTTGTAATCTCACCAGGCTGGGGATGTCTCCAAAATACTCTTTGGGAACTTTATAAACAATTGCAGCCTCTGCCCCAGCACTAGAAAATAACTGGAAGAGTCTTTTTTTCCCCAGGTGAAACCAATACCATCTTTGGACACTAGTGATCCCTGAATAAGGGACACACACAAGTAATCCTAACAAGCATTGTTATCACCTGAGTGGTTAGATTGCGAAAGGGTGGCAATTAAAAGAAAATTAGGTAGATTGGCCCGGACTAATTTAAAAGGTCTTTGCTTCCCCTGCTTCCTAGTTGTATGTGGGAAGATGGTGCGTGGGAAGGTTTTGTTGCCCTCTCCCTGTCTCTGCACTGATATTCACTGGGGATGAGGAAGAAGTGTTGCTATCAAGAGGGCTCACTGTAACTTAATTTCCCAGCATGTGGAGAGTGATACTGGTGTTATGGTGTACCTCACTCCAGTAGCTGAGGAAGAGCTCAGTTTCACAGCCAGTCGGAAGCAGCGTAAGAGTGGCTGTGCAGCCTGCCTGAGGAGGGGGCTGATCCGCTTTAAAAGCTGTTGCTAATTTTTTTTGGTAGGAGTAGTGTCCAGGTGAATTAGCTCCTTGCTCCAGGTGACCTTGCTGCCCCACGTGCTATCAGAAAGGAGGCAGCGCAGACACCAGGCTCAGGGCAGGACCCCTCACATCTTTTGGGGCTGTCTGCCTTTAGGTCAGGTTAGTCTAAAGGCCAGAACACAGCACCAGGAGAAAAGGGTCTTACAGGTTCAACAACATTTGGTCAATGCTTTGACTGAAGGCTGATGAACCTGGCAGCACAATGCTTCTTAGCCCTCCAAAAGTCCTGCCAGTGTGGCAGCAGGTTGGACTGCCCTGGCATTCAGAGAGAAAAGAAAAACACAAGCAGAGGAAAGACTTTTGTGCCTCATTCTGCAGGGAAAGTGGGTGAGAAAATCCATTTCTGTCCTGCGTCTCCTTTAAATCTATCTCTGCCTATTTGCTTTAAAATTCAAAGTTTCATCAAAAAACTCATCAGAGGGTGGTACAGGTTAGGGGCCCTGCTGCCCAAGACCTTCAAGTTGCATTTGAAGTGTTAAGTGCCTTTCCAACCCCTCCGTGCTCAGCCTGCTCCCCGTCCCCAGATGGTGAGCCGCGGTTTAGGATGTGCTGGGCTGGAGCCAGGCAGGATGCCTTGGCTGGGAGGGGGGTCATGTCAGCCTCTCAGGGCCGCCTCCCCCACGCCAGCTGCAGTAGCAGCATTGCATCTGGGTGAAACATGAGTTTTGAATTTCGCAGAGCATCCTCAGGCCCAAGGTGAAATGGCAGAGCTGATGTTTCCTTTCAACAGGAGGTGACGAAAGTGCAGCCGACGGGTCACATGCGGCTCCCAAGCACGTCTGGTGCTGCTGCACGTGGTGCTCGGTGAAAACCCCCAGCGAGGCTGAAGTGTGGCAGCCAGATGTGCCCTCACCTCCTTCCCTCCATTCCATACCCCACCACGGGACAGGAGGGGTGGCCAAAAACAGCAGAGGAGACAGCACTGAGCACCCCATCTCTCCTCCCTGATGGAAAAAGGGAGCTTCCTAAAGGTAGCAAACTGGTGTTGCAGTATTCCTGCCAAATCTCAGCACATTTAAGGTGCTCTAAAAATGGTTGAGTATCCAGTTGACGATATTTGAATGCCTGTGATCATAAAGGTCAGATGTTTTTGACTGAAGTTGAAAGGCTGATCCTACAGATGCGTGGGGACTGAGCAAAGAAAGACCTGAACCAAAAGAGTTTTCTGGTCTTATTTTAAAAGCCTGTCCCTAGGGCAGAGGAGCTTGTGGATGTGACTACTGGTGGTGAGTGTGTAAGCCCAGTTTGGGCAGGCTGGCACGCTGCAGTGTGCGAGAGGATCAGCCTGCCTGCCAGCGAGCGTGCGGGTTGCAGCCCAGGATGTGCAAGTGGCCAGTGAAGTGCCTGGTGGAGCCAGTCACCCATGACGTGAAAGAGGTGTCCCTTTGCTCTGTGTGTGCACAACTTCACCCAAAAATAGAAACCAAGAGAAAAAACCAACCCCATAGCACCAACACCAACATTCCCCCACCCACACCGAGGTAAAAAAAGAAACCAGAAGGTGTTATGAGGTTTCTGGTTAGTGTGCTGAATTTAGAACCATGGTGAAATATTCACTATTTGTGGGCAGTAATAGTTACATCAGGCATTGACAGGAAGGAGAGGAAAAAAGGTAATCTTGGGCACCATGAAGACCAGACTACCATCCCTACTGGTATTGTCTGTGGGTCTTGCATCCCTCAGGTGCTGTTGGTCCACAGAAGCTGCAGTGAGTCCCATGGAGCTGTGTTGAGTCCTTTGGAGCCAAGTTAATTCATACCAAGTTTTTCATACCACTCACGTAACTTGCAGATCTGAGGCTTCATTTATAATAGACTCACCACATGAAAGGCAGCATATCATTGGTAGTGGTTGTTCTTTCAGCTTTGATGGCTTTGCTACCGGGGAAATTCATGAGGAGTTGCTCCTGTCCCCTTGCATACCCTGGGCTGACCCAGGGCAGACCTCCTTCACATCTCTGAAGCTCCAGCAGACGGTACTTACTCTGAAATGGCAAAAAGGCCATGTCCAGGCTCTTGATAATAGGCTTTTGGTGTAATTATTGCAATTCCAGAGTGTAACTCCATCTTGATGGTTGATGTGGTTTTTCTCCATGCCTCATAGGTGGGAGAGTTGGGCAGAAAGAGGAGAAAACATACAACAGGCTCTCTATTTAGGGCCCTAACGTGAATTAACATCAAGGCGGGTTCCTAGTGATGGCCATTGGCTATCAGAGGCTGAGCTAAATGACTGCCCCTCCACTCTGTCATCAGCCCTCTGCCCTGACAGCTGGCTGAACATCCTCGATTAAGGTCAGTATGTGGTCATGAGTGCTTCCAAGGTTGAGTGCTGACAAGATGGTAATTGGCAGATCTCATCAGGCTGGTCAAAAGGGAGTTCTCCTTCGTGGCTGCAATTATTGCCCAGGGGGTGGAAAGAGAAAGGAAAAAAAAAACCCCGAACCTGGAGGCAGGGAATTAGAGCAAGTGCTGATGAGTTGGCAGATGCTGCTGGATCAATGGCCATATCATGGCAGGGAAAGCAGCGACAGCCCTCTCAGAGCCACCAGTCACTGTTGTTTTGGGTAAACACCAGCCAACGGAGCGAGAGGAGAGATGAAGGAGGGAGGGAGGCACCAGCCTGCTGGGCCACTTTTAATTACTTCAGGTCACATCAGACGGAGAACTGCCCACCGTTCAGATCAGTCCCGCTCAGAGGGCTTGCACGCAACCAGGGGTAGCAATCAGGACTTATGTTCACGCAGGCCCTTTTATCCAAGAGAGAAAAAAAAAAAGCCAGAATTCAAAGCTCTGCCACAGCCAAGTGACAGGCAGAAGCATATTGTGCACATCCCTGGGCTCCCCTGGGCTGGAGCGGCGAGGGGCATCTGTCTGACAGGGCGCGCAGCGGCACGACACAACTTCTCGGGCAAGAGGGAAGGTAGGGGAGGCTCAGCAGCCCGATGGCTTCCCTGGACGGGAGCCAGAGCATTAGCACATCTGAGGTAAGGCTCATGTGTCTCCACGTGGCTTGAGTTGTTTGCCACAGCCTCCGGAAGGGCATCTCGCCGTTGCCTCACTCCTTTTCTCCATAGTTGTCGCCCTCTCCGAGGTCATCAGGGGGGCTCATGTTGGCAAGATCCTCTCTGCAAAGTGCTCTGCAAAGCCTAATTTATGTGAGGGATTTTGCACCAGCAGCAAGGTGCTGCAGCAGGAATGGTCGCAGCTTTTCTGTACTTTGCTGCCACCACAAATGCCTTAGAAGTTCTCTAAAAAAAAAACCAAACCAAAACCCAGAAAGAAATATCGCCACCATATAAACATTTTTATGGCTGAATTCATCACTGCCGTACGTGAAGCTTGTATATGAGCCTTGCTTTCTTCACACGCAGTGATCTCCTCTTGACTTCACTGGGAGACACATTTGCATTTCCGTTGCAAGGTCAGGTTGTTAATTATGCAAACTCACCTGGTCCTCCTGAGCTCAGCACAAATTCAAATGGACATGCCTTGATGGAAATACGTCCTGCCTTGCCCTGCTAGCTGCAGATTTCAAAATACTAGTTTCCCCGGTGGAAAGGGCATTTGGTGTTTCTAGAAGGCTCTGATGGTGTGTGTGGCTCTTACTTTCTTCTCAGCAACAATCCTGGTCTAAGGGCTTCTGTCCCTGCCTCCTGAGCTTCTCCTTCAGCAGAGCCCATCTGATCACTCGTGGCGCTGGGGTTTTGACCATATCAAGATGCCAATCTGGCTTTAAATAATACATCAGGAAAGGCTGGTTTTACAGCACAATTTTACCCGGCGATGATGCAGGGAGGCAAAACAAAAAAAAATAAAAAGCAGAGAAGAGGGTTAAAAATGATTGAAGCTGAAATTTGTTAAATTGCAGTGGGAGTCAAAATCAAAGCACTCATTGGCCGCGCCGGTGCAGACTGGGAGAACTAGGTGTTGTTTCTGTTCCAAATCAAACGTCTGGGGGTGCCAGTTTAGCTGATATAAAGGAGAAGCCTTCATTGTAAATCTGAGAGGCCACTGTAATGAGCTGGTTTAATCTGAGAGGGTTTGACCAATTGTGATGAATTTGGAACAGGCACTGCTGTGCTGTCTGGGGGGCCAGGTCTGTACCCCCCCCCAGCACCCGTGCGCCCCTGGGTGCTGGCATCTTGTGTGGGTTCATGCCCCACAGCTGCTGCAAGGATGCCTGGATGGGGAGGTGAGGGGGGCTTCACAATTTCCTCATTTGTCTTGGTGTTTTTCTCTGCTCTCTCCATTCTCCACGTTTTCTCCAGCTGGCTGGCTCTGGCTAACAGCTTTGGATAGAGGGGTTTCAGGAGTGGGCAGCTAATTCCTGAGACATAGCAGCTCTAAATTATTGCCAACAAGATATTCTTTCACCAGAGTCATGGGTTTTTCCTCCTGTGATATTCATAACAGTGACTGCTTGTGGTACTCCACCATTTGTGGGGGGCACCCTTTCTGCTATACACACGCTGCTTCCCCCTTCCCCCAAACAACTTCTAACTCCAACAAGGTAAAAGCACGGCATTCATATCCTTAGTCTGTCAGGCTGGTGCAAACAGGGTGATAGAAAATGAAGATGTTTTAGTGCCACCCTAGACTTCTGCAGTAACTTCATGAAGGTTACTGTAACAGTAGAGTTAATCAAATACTAAATAATACTTTCTGCTAAAGGCTGTTTTCAAATATTCATTGCTGTTCTAAATGATGACTCTACTCAGCAACAACTCACACTTTGTCTACTTGTTTGTTTGCTATTTGAACATCTTCCTAAAGGGACTTTTCTTACACAAATATTAGGGGAATGGCTGTTCTTTCTGCTAATGCCCCTGTTCACCTGCAAGCAAAAGTATTTGAGGAGAGGCAAGAAACACACCTGCCAAGTTAGGTGATGCTCTGAATTGGGATCATCAAATCATAGAATGGTTAGAGTTGGAAGGGACCTTAAAAATCATCAAGTGCCACCCCCTGCCCTGGGCAGGGACACCTCCCACCAGCCCAAGTTGCCCCAAGCCCCATCCAGCCTGGCCTTGAACCCCCCCAGGGATGGGGCAGCCACAGCTTCTCTGGGCAACCTGGGCCAGGCTCTCACCTCCCTCACAGCAAAGAATTTCTTTCTGGTATTTAAGCTAAATCTCCCCTATAAGGCATGATACAACCATAGTGGAAGAAGGGTCTGCTATGAACATCTCCCAGGTGAGAACTCACCTGCTTTTACAAGTTACAGCATCAGTCCAGGGAAGAGACTCGACATTATTTGGTGGGAAGAATACTCAGTAGGGAAGGAAGAGTGTGCACAGGCAATCAAAGATACAACGGTCAAAACCAAGTTGCTAGGTCACAATCAGGAAACAATCCCTTATAAATCAGCAATTAGTGTAAGCAGCATTGGGGTGATGGAGAAGGGGAGGGGAGATTTTATATTGTGGGAGAAGGTTGGTGAGTGGAAGAATGCTCGGAAGGTGACTGGGGACTTTCCAGTGAGATACAAGTATTTTTCACTTGTGGGCTGAAGTTTCACACAGCCACTGAAATCTGCAGGGTGATCACTGGTTGTTGTCCCAGTTTCTGGTGGTAAATTTATGCCACCAAAACCCCCAAAACATTTGTCCTCCTCCTTTCAGACACTCTCTGCCACATTCAGATCGGGATGCAGGACAGACTTCATATTCTTCTCCTCTGCCACCTCTTCTCTTCACTCCAAGCATCTCTCCAGGTTGGGACAAAGCTGCATTTCCAAGATGAGCATCTTTCTCCTTGCCGGGTGTGAGACAGGCATTTCCAGTCTTTGTGCTCTGGGCTGCCATAGGAGTCATGTTTTTTCCAGGAGTGCTAAATTCTTTCCAAGGCTATTTAAAACAAACAAGCGAACACTTTCTTTTCGCCAGGCACTTACTGTATTACACAGGCCCAGCGGCAACTTTTTAATGACAAATATTTCCTGAGGTTTCTGTTCACGCTTGGACATAGCGATTGCAGAGAGAAGCTGCATTATGCATACACTGGACCAAGCATAACAGCACCTGCTGCTGCTCCTGCTGCTACTAAAGAGAGAGCAACTAATCTCTTTAATTATTGGAGAAGAATTAAGGCTTTGATTTGTCTTATTGCAGAAACACAGGTATGTCCCCCCTGCAGGCTGGGGAGGAGATGCTCTTTGCCTTCCTGTTCTGCTGCAAGAGGGGCTTTAAACCGTTGGGTGGGTGGCCTCCGTTGGCAGCACCCAAAGGAAAAGCAGGGTTGTACAGATTCTCACCCCTCCATTATCTGTGTGGGAGCCAGCACATGTGGGTTTTGTCCCACACTGGCAACCATTTGTGCAAGGCAAGAGGGGCCAGTTTACTCCCTGGAGCTGTGGTAGAAGCAATTCCCTTGGGTCCCGTGGGTGGCACAAGGAGGGGGACAGACTGAGGGCAGGGTTAGGGGTCTCTTGGGGAGCAAGGCGAATGCAAATGGCAGGAGGATTGTCTGGGCACTGCTGGAGCCTGCTTGTTTGCAGGCGTGCTGCACGTTCTGGTCGCACCGGGGAACCAGAGGAACCGCCGGCGCATCGGCTGTCACCAGCCAAGAGATGGGCTTGTCATCAAGCCAGCACATCTGCTTCTTTCGCCTGGGAGGAAGAGGTGGTGAATTAGGAGTAGAAAATAATCACAGAGTAATTGTCTTATTGATGAGGATTTTGTAGCATGTTGTTAGGAGGACCTTGCTGGCCACATCCCGCAAAGGGAGCCAGAGGAGCTCTTGCAGGACAAGGGGAGGGTCTGTTGCCAGTCCCCCGCAGTTAAAGCTGGACCAGACTGGACCGTAGTGGTCTTCTCTGAAACACTACCAAAATTTGGCGAGCCTCCTTGTCTAAACTCCCCTCCCAGTCCCCTTTTTATCCCCTTTCCAGACCCTTGCCTCCTTGTCGATTTTAAAGTGAGAGCAGAGCAGCCATGGAAAAAAGCAAAAAAGATCCTTTCCATCCTTTCAGCTCCCCACTGCCCTCCCTTCCTCTCCCTCCCTCCCCACAAAGGAGCCGTAAGTATTCCTCTGTACCACAAAAAGAACCTGCCAAAGAGTCTAGGACAGAAAGGGTTAAACTCAGCCGAGCACTAGCTCCAACACAGTTAATCCATATAAAGCTCATGGATTTCTCTGCAGTGATCTTTGTGGTTGTCATTTGCATTTTTTTCCTTTTGTGAAATCTTTTCTTCTTCCCTTTTACACTCGTATGCATGCAGAAATTAGCATATTGTACCGAGAGTGGGAGATGTAAGAAGCCGACCCCCTGCTGTTCAGCGGATTGTGCAATCTGCAGGCGGCATCAATTTTTCAGCAGTTTTCTCATTTCTCATTACAGTCAGGGCACCGCAGAGCTCCCGATTCAACACAATCCCTAGTGGTCCTACAGACAAGCATATGGGCTGTCGAATATCCATACTGCTACTTTCATAGCATTAATATCCTTGTTTATGCTTCCACCGTAATTAATCCTGGTATTAATATAGTTTGGGCTTAGCTTTACTAATTATGTATGGGCTAGCAGGATAATTATGTCAGCAGGCTCTGGCAGTGATACTTGACAGCAGTTTGCTAACCTTAGGAACAGCACATAAACACTTTGGCCGATCCTGCCTTGGAAACAAGGAAGGCAAAGAGACGAGGAGGAGGAGGGTGGGTATGGCAAATCGATGCCTGATAACTATAAATAGTGGGTTTTTTTAAAACGAGGAAATTTCACAAGCACAATAAAGTTGTCCTCGGGTATCAAACTCCATGGTTGTCATAGTGATGTGTGCATTATTAAGAGGGTGTTGTTCGCTCTGGCATCTAATCTTATAATGAGGATGGCTCATTAGCGGCCGGAGGAGAGTCCCTTTCCCCGCTGACCGCATGGCAGCTTGGCGGGTGCTTGGGGCCACGGAGAACTTCTGCCCTGTGCTCCTTCCCTGCCCTCCATCCCGATACCCTCAGCGAGCCCCTCGGTGCTGTGCAGGACTAAGGGGCACCCAGTGCTAGGTGATGAGCCACTTCCCGCTTTTCCTCTGGTTTTGAGCATGCCTGTGACTTTAGTGGGTACAAAAAATTACACTTTCGGTCTCTTAGGCTCTCCCTGGCCCTCCTGCTCATTAACATTGCAGATTGGGGAGTTTAAAACGAGCCATTGGTTTGCTTTTATTTCTGCACCTGTTTGTGGTGCCTGACTGTTCTCAGCAAATATCCTTCGGGGGGTCAATGATACCCCTTTGCGTCGGGCACACGGCTTAATGGAACTTCCTTTGCTTATCATTAGCCGCTTTGCATTTTTATAGAGTGCTATTAACTGGGATGCAGGCTTGCTTTTAATTCCCTTCAGAGGTTTGTACACAGCGGTCGCATCCCTCCCCCTCTCCCCAAACAATCCAATTATCACAGTTTGTCACACAGGCGCGGGTGACCCACACGCCACCTGCTCCGTTGGCGGGGCCCGATCCTCCGCGATGGCAGCCAAGCATGGGAGTTTGAGTTGTGCCTCAGTGGGACCTTCTAAATGACTTTAAAAAAACATATAACTGCTGTTGTTGGCAGAACCACAACCAGAACCCAAAATCAGCTCTGAAATTGCATTGTTTGAAGGTCTGGGATTTGAAAATGGCTTAAAAGGATTTAATTCTTCCCTTTCCCCCTCTTTCTTTTTTTTTTTCTTTCCCTTTTTTGGGGGGAAGTCTGGAAAGTCTGAAAAGTGGAAGCTAATGGGAGTGCTGCTGTCTGCCTTCTATACAGGTACGTGGGCAGGCCTGACATCAGAATTAAGGATGTGATTAAATGTCATCATCTTCAATTGGATTTATCACATGCTGATGCATTTTCCTGAAATGGCTCCCAAATCTTACCCAAAGACAGGGTAGAAATATTCCTCGTGTCCTCAGTTAACTTTGGAGCAGCCCCTTTGAGCTGTGCCATTAAAACCCCCTCCCCAGGTAGGAATTTCCTCATCTCAGCCTTCCCTGTGCGATTTCAGCCTCTTCCCAGCAGCTTCTGGCTCTTGGCCCATGGCAGCCCTGGGGTTCCTGGCTCCTACTCGCCAGTGGCTGAGGCACCATCTTAGAGCACGGTACCACAGGTCCTGCTCCCAGCTCTATTTCTTTAAGTTAAAGGGTCACTTGATAAAACACAGAACCAGTCCTAACACCAGGAACTTCATCCCAGGTGTCCTTCCTCCCAGGCAGAGATTGCAATTAAGAGATGACAGAGCTGTGCGCTTTCTTTGGCCCCCAGCCCTGAGGATTTCTTTGCCCAGCAGCAGGGTTTCAGAGAAGAGTCCAGCCCAGCCTGAGTGGCGAGTGTACGGCCTCGTGGATAGCATGGAACTGGACTCATGTACCCAAATTGATGCCAAGCCATGTCTTGGGTGATCCACCTACGGATTGCCAAAGCTGAGCTACAGTTTGCTCAAAGAAGAGGTAATCTGTCTATGCTCTCCACTAAGCTTTATTGAGAGATCTCCTCTTACAGTGACTTCAGTGTGTTTACAATATGCACCAGGGTTTCTCCACAGCTTCCTTCCAGGTTTATTTTCTTTTTTTCTTTTGGCCATTGTATTTCAACTGGAAGTAATGGCATCCCTCCAGTAAGGGTTTCATGCTGCATGTTCGCTTTGTCACGCAAAAATCAAAGAGAATTTGTGCACGTGACTAGAGCTAGAGGCTGGAAGAGGCCCTCGAGGTATAGCTAGAAGGTCCTGGATTCCTCCATCCGCCCAGAGGAGAAATCCTCCTGCCTCAAAGTAATCACCTCCAAGGAAAATCTTTATGTTTGTGTTTTTAGACTCTGGAGGGAATTTGGATAAATAGTGGAACCATGAAATGCCAGAGGTGTGGTGAAACTGGCCATGTAGCCATCAACTGCAACAAGACCAGCAAAGTCAACTGCTGTTGCTGAGGTGAGTCAGAGCACCTTGCACACAAATGCCTAATTGAACCTACAGCCTAATTATTGCCCTTTGTCGGCCCTCCTTTTCCTAATTGGTGGTTGTATTGTCAGGATGAAATTGAATGAACCTTTTACCTTTTCACCAAGTCCCAGATTTTCAAATCTTGTGATCCAGATTGTCTGAAAGTTATGTGTTGTTTAAATGCTGGCCATTCCTCTCGGTTCTGTGTCATTTGAAGGCTGAGTCAGTAGCAGAGAGCAAAATAAGAGAAATGTTTTAAATATGTGTGACTAGTAAATGGATTGACATATTGTCTTGTATTTCAAAAGGCTTTTTCTGCTGGGAAATTAGTCTCTACTCACAGTGTTGTGATAATCCGCTTATAGTCCAGTTTATCAATATCTTAAGTACCCACATGCTTTTCCTGTACAACAAAGTAACTTCAGCACTTGCGTGCTGGTTGTCAACCATCTCAAGTAAATTGCCTCGCAGTAGATGGGTGAGTTTTAGCCAGCTGTGTATATTTTAATAGCATAGACTAAATAGTGCTATCAGTGGTTATATTTTCTAGTTACCAGGAGCTTGTTAGACCCCTCAGAGAACAATTACCTTGCTCTCTACCCTCAGGACCTTGCAAGATGACACCAGATGCTGTAGGGAAAGGATGGGGGAACATGGGCATCATCATGAGAACGTGGCTACTCAGCAAAGGTCTATTGGCAGAGTGGAGGGGTAATAAATGGACCGGGTAAGTTACAAGCATCTTTTCTTTGGCTAATTCTTGATAAGCTTACATCAGTGAGTAAGCTTAGGATCATCAGTCATTTTGGATTCCCTGAAATAGCGGAACAAGTCCTCAGCTTTGAATGCTAGTAACTCGCTGACTACAGAAACAGCTCATGGGGCTACAGCCACAGATCGCTGTGGGAGCTCTAAGTGTAAATGCTTTAGCAAAGTTTGGGGTAGAAATGGGGAAGATGGATCTACTGGTAAATAAAATGCAACCTGAGACCCAGCAAGTGCCTTAACTGCTGATAGGCAGAAGCTGAGAGGGCGTATCGGGGAAAGATCTTTGTATACAAACCCTATTTCTGTTCTTTCTACACATCTGCTTCTAACCGCTGTTGGACAGAGGCTGATGGGCTGGGCAAACCCTTGGTTTGATGCAATGTGGCCTTTTAAAATCCATTTTAGGGTGTACTGTTGCATACCCAGTGCTTCTGGCTGTGTGGCATTCCCTCTGCTACAAGCACCACTGCAGACTCCAGGGCAGAGCTCAAGGCCCTCTGTGAGTCAAGGTGGTGAAAATTAATTTCATCCCCCACGAGGGCAGAATTGCTAATTAGAACTGCTAAGAGCTTGCCCTGTTCTTCTGGGGTCTTGAAAAGGGTATCCTAGCAAACTAGTGTGGGTATTAGCTTGCTTTCCATCACTGCCCTGGGTTACTACAATGAAGACACAGGGGAGGAGAAACATAAATGGAGCATGGGATTTTTTTTCATGCATGAGCATTGAAACTATTACTTCTGGTGTATAGTTTGAGTCGGTGCAGTTTTAGGTTATCTGCTGCACATGCATTCACCATACATAAACATCTGGCAGCAATTACACTTAGTGATCCTGCTGGATCACTCCTCCCTGAGTTTATGAAAGGATCTTTTCAACTTTAAGACCCCAAATTAGTAAAACAATTATTCATATGTGTTATTTTAAGCATGTTCTTTAATCCAGGTTCAATCCTCTAAGTGCAGCTCAAGCTGAGCAAGTAGGGGAGTGCGTTGCTCAGCCAGACCTGGGTGAATTTTCCAAGCACTGTTAGAACTTAAACAGCTGAAGTTATTTTAATGTTTCCAAGACTGTCATGTCTTTTTAAGGAACCCAGACTCTGATAAAGTGCTGGTTAATGAAGCCAGTTGGAAGAGGAAAATTCTGGTGCAGGAGCAGCTTCTGAGTTTTGCCACTTATTTTCATTCTTCCCATCCAATGGGTGATAGTGATGAATGACGGGGTGCCCAGCTAGGGCACAGAAGGACAGATGGGTTATTGGATCATTGACTCATGTCCAGAGCTGTGGGTGACCCTGGGTTTCCCTTCCCAAGGGCGTAGCTGAAGGTGAGCAGCACCGCTCCACACCCAATTTAGGCAATACAGAATTTTCCCTCTTTTGATGTACACTGAATAGGGGACCTCACCCACCTTTTTTTGTTCATCGCTCCACCATGATCTTTGTTGCACGCCAGGAGTTAATCTAGTCTGTGACAGTACCCCAGTATTTTCTCTCTCATGAATCTTTTCCCATGGAAAGTAATTTGCCTTAAAGCTTTTGGACTTCAGCAAAGCAGAGAAGTCACTAAAAATGTCCCTTTGGCAATTTCTGGTCTTAGTATCTGGCCCCTTTCCTGGTGATGTCAGTAAGGGTAGTGGGAGCCCGGGTACCACTTTGTCCTTCAATCCTTGTGGCACAGAAAGCTCTTGGTGATGAGATCCCACTCCTGCACAAGCCCCAGGTGTGCCAGGGGTGAGCTGAGAGATCTGGTCTTTGCCTGCAAATAAGAGAGGTCAGGACAGAAGGAACCCATCTCTGATGAATTGCATGCTAGAGGAGATCCAGATTCTGCCAGTTGTATGATTATACACTGGGACATGTTTTTTTAATGGGCACAGAAAACAGACATTTTGACAGGACCGAGTTTTGCTCAGGGCTATCTATGTGCTGCTCTCACTGAAGCTTCGTGGCCAAATTTGTCCCTGGTTTGAGAAGACACGACTCTGCTAGCGGGTGATGGAGCTGGGTTTGATATTGAGGTGCAGGTGAAGAAAAATAGCCCATGCTGTCTCCTGTCAGGGCAGCGTGAGGAGCCCTGCGAGAACCTAGTTATGAAATCCTACTGTGCTTGTTTGGCTGGCAAGCGTGCAGATTTAAAGAACAATGTTTTGGTTCTCCAATTAATCTTTAATTCCAGCTCTCTTCTTTTAAGCTTGTGTTGTTGAACACACTCCCTGTAAATAAACTGTTATTGGGGCTTTACCTGTTCTGAGCATCAGAAAATCTCAAAGAATGTCTGACTTTCATGGGCATAAAATTTTCTTGAAACATAACTAAATAAATAAACAGAGAAAGAAAGGGGAAAATACTGCAAGGATAATCTGTCATAGCATTTCAACTTCTGCCCTACAAGAGGAGAAAAACTTTTCAAAGTCCTTGCATGTGGCTCTTGCCAGAAAGGCTCATGTCAGTGCAAGGGGACAATTTTTTCCCTTTGGCAATGGCACTAGCAGGGCTTTGGAAAGCACTGTTGCTCAAAGTACTGCAGCATTATCTTTATACAGTTATGGGTGGTATTTATTTCCTCTTTTACAAAGGTACTTTTCTTTGCAATGCCTGTACTGGTGCTCAGTCATCCCTCTGGAAGTGAAGGTGAAGACCCCTGTTGAAAAGGGGACTGTAGTCAGATGCAGGTGAGCTTGGCTGAACTGCAGGAGGGTAAATATCTCACCTGCATGAGCACTTGGCCCATATTAGATGGAAAGTTAGATCAGAAGATTTGATAATCACACCTTAAACAGCTACTGTTGTTCTAATAGGAGATTGTAGACTTGTAAGTTAACATTGGAATGCCAGCAATGTTGTCTTCCTCAGAAGTCTTCAAGAAATACTGGAAAGAAGTTTTAGTTCAGCAAACTAGATTTCACGTACACTGCACACAGGACGTAGTCCCACTGAGCTTCTTGCCTGTTGGCCCAGATATGTTTAGCTAGGTTAGTCTCCTGTAAGCTTCACATTATCATGAAATGGGGTTTTGCATGCCATTTGAAGGGGGAAAAATTGGCCAAATCCCTTGTGACCTCAGACATGGGAAAGGGAATGGTTTGGGAACACGACTGGGCTCCTCCTCATGCAAGGGCTACTGTATAATGGTGCTAGCAATGGCTTTTGCCAGCTCCCTGTGGCAGTCATGGTACTCTATAGGTAGTCCCACCTAACTGTTTCATTTAACTGACCTGAACTAAAGGATCCTACTGGTGAATAACACACTTTATTTATCCATTAAAGTCGCTGAATGTTCCCAGCTTCACCTTGCCTAGGATGGCTTTTGTACCCTGTAGAGCTGTAAGGGAAGCTCATATCTCATATGAGCTCATATCAAGTTAATACGAGTTGTCTCCTGAGAGGTTCAAAAGCCCACTGGGCTTTGGCTAACGGTTAGTTGCCAGCTGTGCTGCTTAAATATAACTGAAGTCACTCTCTTGCAACAAAACTGACTCTACCACCTAATCCCTTCCATCAATGAGCAGCCAACCACTGAAAATTAATTTAAGCCTTATCCGTCTCTGTAGGGCACAAAATGAAGGTGTAGAAGACAAATCTCTCCTCTACCATTGCAGGTAGCAGCCCGTTTACTCCTTGTTTGTGAAAAAGTGCTTCTTTGGGTTTTTTTTTAGAAAAAGTCAAATACGACAACATGGTATGAGAAAAAAAAATTTAAATCAAACCACCTGCAATGAACAGGGAAATAATTCCAAGAAACATGGCAATTTAGATATTAAAATCTTCTTTTTCCGTGAGAGAAAAACCCATCCATTAAAAAGTCATAAAGCCCTTTAAATCAGGCTCAGGTACCTTTTTGGAAGATGATTGCCAGTTCAGGATCTGTTCAATGTGGAGAAGTACAAATGTACTGGTTTTAATAATGATAAATAACTTCTCTTTTATCAAATAATCTCTGCTGGAAATAGTTTCGCTCCATGTGGTAACGATAATTTGCGCACTTATCATTCGGTACCTCCCCAAGACAAGCAGCCAGCCATGGGATATAATTTAACAACTTATCAACCACAGGTTTATCCAGCCCTTTCCAGCCAAAAGGGCATTTCACATTATTTAAGAGACTTCGCCATATATTGCCATCAATTTAAGATTTCACCGGCGTCTAGTCATTAAAATTTTCCACTCAGCACTTTGCTTTATAACCTGGGGACGTGGCTGCTGAACGGTGCCAGCAGGCCCACTGAATTATCTGCTCCGTGCAGGTAATGGGATAATTACCAAAAGGATGCAAATCACTAACTGACTGTCAAAGGCAGCAGTCGTGATTAGCTGTACGTGTCACATACAGAGCTTGGAAAGGTATTGGGGAGGGGGGTGGTGTGTGAAAAAAAGAGGTGTATCTGTGGCATGCTTATCCCCTTCCTTGCGTGTTCCTAGCTGGAAGTCTCCCCAGGGTTACGTCTGTTGGGTGCTCAGAGAGATGGGGTCTGGCGTCCGACTGGGTGCGTTGCTATGCCATCTCCATTGAGCCCAGCAGTGGGGAGGCAGGGAAGGTGGGCAAGGTCCCACAGTTCACCCCCCTGCAAACCTGTGTGAAGCCCTGGCTTCAAGATCAGAGCACGTCTTCATGCCCACTGCAAAGGTGTGTGCTGTGTTATCAAAGCCGGGCACACAGGAGTTGTTCTGGAGGAGCAGGCAGTTCTTCTGGTACTAGCGCACGAAACCATTACTGCACAGGCTTTCCTTCATCTTGTGCATCTCCCCAAATCCCTCTGGGGCCTGCAGCAGACCAAAAACTGGCTCAGAGCCTGCTTTGCTGCTTTTTCTGGTTCTTCCCTGCCAGAGGCACCTGGAGACCTGGTCTGCTACTTGGCAAAGAGAGGGGAAAAGACCACATGAAATGGCAGACTCTTCCCGGCTAAAGAAATCCATCCTGCTAAGTATCCTTAGGTTCCTAAGTGTGCCTTCCTTCCCCTTCCTCCTCACTCACATCCGTGCTTGGATGGGGAGACTAGGGAACCAGTGATGGCATTCATACTTACCAACACGGAGGATGACCTAACATGAGGCTTTTCTTCTCTGCTGGCTGCCTTGAAGCTCACACCAAGGTGAAGTATCTGCCCAGTTGGCAAATCTGGCTGAGTTGGACCAGCCAGCCCGAAAGATTTCAGGGGAACTGTTCTGCAAATCTTTCTCCCTTCAGAGAGCACAATGTATTTAAGGTTTTGTTTCATTTAAATAGAAGTCTTTCCTTCACCTACTTCTTGCTTGGGAAGAAAAAGTATATAATCCCTTCCAAAAATGGTTCAATGTCCATTTTAAAACCCTAAAAAAATTTGAAGAGGTCATCTGCATCTATCCATCTGCTGCTGCCACTTGGGGATTTGAACATAAGACCTACAGCACAGGAGCCAGAAGTCAGAGATCTGGACCAGCCTTTTACCAGGCTGCACTGAAATAAAAGGAGAGAGGAGGGATAGAAAAAAATGGAGGAGGTAAAATAGGTTGGAGAGAAAAATATGCACATTAAAATGAATTCTAGATGTATTTTTTCCCACAATTTTGGAGTGACTTTTGAGCAGGCAGTTGTGCCTGGTATTTCAGCCAGAGCTGTTATAGCGAAAGCTCACAGCACAGCTCAATTTAATTAAAAAAAAAAAAAAATTTGCAGGATTCCCAAACATTTATGAAGCCTCCCACTACTGCCATGGTGCGGGAAGGTGTGCAGGACTGGGGGCTGAACCGCCTGGCGTCACGCAGCACCCAGGTCCCCGGAGTCCCCAGTGTCTGCTTTAGTCATCGCATCATTTTTGTTAACTCTCTGCACCCCACCTCTCCTAAGGCTTTGCTGCCTCAAACGTAGGCATTGCCTGGTGTTTTTACAAGCTGTAGCAACCAAGGAGGGGCAGAGTGAGTAAGAGGGCTGGCCCTGCTCCAGCTGCTTGCTACTGGCACTGCACTAACAAACGCGCTGATTTGGGGACTGTGTGACCGTTGGCTGCTGTTGGCCTCTGCAGTGACATTTAGCGCTGGGCACTGGAAGGTGTATGGGCCAAAGCACAATCTCACAGAATTCAGCAAGAACCTTTTATTTTTTTTTGATAGCTAACAAAGTCACCTTGCCATTGACGTGGTAAACTGCCACTCTGCTGCTTGAGAAAGGAGGAAAATCCCCACTACCAGCTGTAATGTATATCTTCCTGGGTTTACACCTGTGTAAACACGAGCAGAATAAGGCCAGGCTTGGAGTGACAGGGCTGGGAGAAGAGTTGGGCTAAAGAGAAGACTTTAGAAAGATGGTGTTGAGAACAGTGCTCTGCCCTTGCAACTAGGATCATTATTTCTCATTACCATAACTTTGGGGTAGGCTGTTTGTGTCTCTTTAGCTGTTCATCTTCCAGATGGCTTACAGGTGCTCTATGGGATCGGCAATAAGGTCTGCTTGCATAAGCTATTAGGGAGGAAGCATTTACTTGAAAAAAAACCCCACAGAACTTGTCAAAATGCAGGACAACTCTCCTACACCACATTATTAAAATGCAGAAATTGATCAGTGGAGTTTTTGAGCGAGGATCCAGATTTTCAAATGTTCTTTGCTTGAGAAGGGGGACAGGATCTTTGAAGAGATGTCCCTTCTCTCCTGGGTAGGTAACCTCAGAGCAGGGTCCCCACCCACACCAGGCATTTTGCATCACATGGGGAGCTGCTCACTGTGGGAGTTTTCCAGAAGCTGGTGGGAATTTTTGAAGCCTGATCTCAACTGTATCTCTTCGGGAAAGTGCATCTGGGTTGTTCTTCAGGGAGGCATGGAGACCCGGGTAAGTCACTTCAGAGCCTGGGAGAAGGCTCTTCCCTGAGCACAGCTTCACCTCTCTGGGCTGCAGCCTTGGAGACTCTCCTGTGAGTGAGAATAGTACTGCACAAGCTTCCATTCCTGGGCTGGGTTTTGGAACTGGAGGGGATTCCCCCTGACTCCACTGCAGTGTTCGTTTTCAGTGTTAAAAGAATTTCTAGGGGGGGCGGGGTAGTGGTTATTTTCCTGCAGTGAAATCTGACAAGCATATTTTCTTGTACCTGTCATCATTCTGGGAGCTGTGCTGGGATGCACGTACCCACTCAGCTCCCGAGCGTCCCGTGCAGGACGCTCCCTTCCACCTGCTCTGCTTTTGGTGTCCACTGAAGACCTTTGTAGGTCCAGCTGATGAGAGGTCCCCTGGGGCAGCCAGCAGTGCTTCATCCCTGCAGCCTGGGGTGACCCGGCAGAGCAAATCAGTGCTTCCCCTGCCTGTGTGAGACCCAGAGACCACATCAACAAGACATGTAGAGACACCTTTGTTCAATAAAACCTAGCAGTTTCTGGCAATCAGTGCATTAGGGAGCTTCACAATTAGGGAGGCTGCAGCCAGGTCCTCATGTTTAATAGCTGCTGGTAGGCTCAGTCTCCACAAATTTGTCTAATCCCTTTTTTAACCCATTTGCAATTCTGGTCATTGCAACTTCCTGCGGTGATGGTTGGGTCTTTATTTGTTTTAAACCTGATGTCTGGACATGTCGTTGGATGGCTGATTCCCTTCCTGCCAAAGCCTCTTGGCTTCACTTCATTTCTTCAAGGAGGGCTCTGATGCAGCACCATAAATCATCATGGGCAGAAAATATCCTTTGAATCCCATAGTATCATTTCAAAGCTCTGTGTGTGGTCTTTTAAATACCAAAAGTATGGCTAAAAAATTGAAGGGTGTTTTTTTTCCCCCAAGTGATCTGGAAAGGAGCGAATTGTCCTTGGACTATTTGCAGAAGCTGGAGTTCAGCAGCTGTTGTTTGCTTGGCTTCTCCCCACCTCCAGGACTGACAATATCCTGGAAGGCAGGAGGGGAACGAGGTTCAGAAGGGCTGGTGCAAGTAGAGTGAGGTTTTGAAATTGCTAGCAGGGATACTTTCACATCCAAAAGATCTCTCTTCTCCCATCTCTTAAATTTATTGTGTTAATTTGTTATTTCCTTTGACCAGAGGCCAACAAACAGCAATCTATCTATCTATCTATCTATCTATCTATCTATCTATCTGTCTATCTATCTGTCTATCTATCTATATATTTTGCAGTACAAAACTAAAGAGTGATTTTGGGTACAGGGCAGGCACAATCTTGGAGCATTATTAAAATATCTAGATTCACCCTGCATGACAGAATGGGGAGAATCGATGGTGCAATCAGCTGTTCAGAAAAAATCCATTGCCAAAGCTAAGAAAAGAAAAAAAGGGAAAAAAAAAAGGGAAAGAAAAAAAAAAGGGGGGGGGGGGGAAAAAAAAAAAGGCAAAACTTCCACCCTTTAAAAAAGAAAGTGAAAAGAAATCTGAGCACATTTAAATTTGGTGAGCATTTTTAGAGATCTGAAATGCTAGAGGGGGGTTAAGGATGGGGGAAACCATGGTTCACCAGTCAGAGATTTCAGTAAATTCACTGAACTGTGTGCTCCTTTATCGCTTGAAGAATGAAGAGCCTGATCCTGTGCTACTTGGAGGCAGTGGGACTTTTCACTTAGTTAAGCCAGTGTCAGCCCTAAATAAAGGATTCAGGTCCCCCCAAAATCAGGTGTGCTGTCCTGTTAGGGTCTGGGCAAAACCCCTCTGTCGAACCAAGCAGATCCCGTTGTCCTGGCAAGAAGTCAGAGCTCTATTTTTGCTGGGAATACCCTTTTCCTTGCTTCAGGAGAGCGGTTTCCCAGCAGCTGCAGCCACGCAGAATATCGCTTTGCAGCTGGCATAAGTCTCTTATGCTCTCACAGTGTCACAGCAGAGCTCCATATCTACTACAGCCAATCTAGTACAGAGAATCCACATTTTATTTGTGCCTTACTCAATTGCAGCACACCCTTTTAAACCAATGAAGGGCACCACAGAATTTGTCCCTGCATGGATAGAGTACAGCGGAGCGAGCGGCTCAGAGAGGCCAGGCAGGGAGCGCTGTAGCTGCCTGCCTTTTCCAAAAAGGAACAAATTCTTTCACTCTGATATGCCACGCTGGATCCTGAGGGTAGTGGGCTATTAATAGCAGCAGGTCACTCTAGGAGAATGCGTGGGGAGGGTGAAGCATATAGCATATGGCTCTGCACATTGAGGGACGCAGCAGTTAGCCAGAAGCTGGCTTCATCTGGATCTCTCTTTCTGATCTCAGAAGCTTTATCCTCATAAATGTGTGTGCTTGGAAGAGTTTGTGCCAGTGGTTTCAGTCACTTTGGGACTTCAACCTCGAGTTGTGCAAAACTGCCGGCACGTACCGTGCAAAACTGCCTTCAGTGATTTGTTAAACCAAGAAAGAAGAAAGAAAGAAATGTCACCATCCCGGTATCTAGCCCCGTGCTTGAGCTTGTCCTGAAGACAGCCATATATACACTTGCCTCTAAATCAAAGAGTCTGCATTAATTTAGTTGTTGAGCTATTGCTTATGGCAAGGATAACACTCTAGAGGCTTTCCCACCCTTGTATAGTGGTGTCATGAATGCGGACTGAGTTTACAGAACCACATCTTTATTGTGTTTTTCCCTGCTCCAGTAATATCTAGATTAACATTTGAGGTGGCAAGCCATATAATCCATAAAAGCCAAATTATAGAGCATTATAGTTATACCAAAATGGACTCCCCTGTATGATGGTAGAGTAGCATAAATGGGCATTAAAAGTGAATATAACTCTCGGATAGTTAGAAAAAAACCCAAACCCCTCACTGCCTGTTTATTAATAGTGGCTCTGAAAATGACATTATTTCTGCTGCTGTCCTTAAGGCTAAAAGGAGAGGCACATGTGACTCTTTGGTCTTTCAATTAAAAAGAAGTTTTTGCAAAACGTTTGTTCTTTTGTTGTCTTGCCAGCTGGGTGGCTTCAGGAGCTTGAATGTGCAGCATTGTACAGTAATTGTTTCCCATCCTCAAAAATTCACAGATTATGAATTCAGAGATTGTTTGTGCAGCTGACAGTGGTGTTGAGCTTTTCCATAGTTAGAAAAGGACTGAACCCAGTGCGAACTGCATGTACACAGCTTCAGTGAATCCAGATTTAACATTTATCCTTAGCTTGAGTTGGCAAAAAAATACATCAACCCCAAGCCCTACCACAAAGGGTAGACCTGGGATGAAGCCCAGATTCTTCCTGGCTATCCCGAGATAAAGGGAAATCTAACTGAGGTGCCTGACTCAAGAGCATGACCTAAGCATATAACCTAAGCCATTGGAAGTGAAACCACTCCAGAAGGTCATGAGAATGGGACGAATCACCCTGCAGGATCTCTTTATCTGCCAAGGGAGAAGACAAGTAGAGCTCTTAGGGTGACCAGTCAGTAATACGAAGTTCAGGTAATGCGCTGAGTTGATGTGCTCCCAAACCTGTGTGCCTGAAAATGCCCAGGTCCTGCCAAGGACGGCTGTAGAACTAGTGAAGTACCAGAGTAGCTGCTGTTGTATTGCTAGGACTGCTCAAGCCCAGGAGGAAGCGTGGCCTTGCAGCTAGAGCTGAGAAGGAAAAGAGAGAAAACAGCGAAGTAAAGGCGGAGAAGCAATAGGGAATAATGAAGGTGAGGAAAGGAAGGAGAAAAGACAAGGGGGAAAGAAGCTCAGAAGGAGGTAACACTGTGGTAAGAGCACTTTATAATGGTGTACATGTCTGCAAGCCTGCTCTGAGCAGTGTGTTTGTTCCTCTCTCAGCAGAATGCATTGGTGCTCCAGTTCCTCACCGCTGAGTGGCTCTAATGAATGCTCCTCTGTAGCCTCCTAAACACCTCCCATGGCTTATGCAGAGTGCACTAACATATTTGTAAAGGTTTGCTTAGAAATGAATAGATCTGCCTTAACTTCAAAATACATCAGTGGTGTGTAGCCTCAGGACCCCCTGTATCTTAAACGAATCCCCGGTGGCAAGCCAGATTTAGCTGTACACAAAAGCAATGCTGTTTTCTTTTTTTAGGGCACAGGCTTTACATTCAGCTCCCAGAGTTGCAGCCATCTACAGCACGTTGCCCTGATGTGAGCTGGAAATGAACAAAGACGTTCTCTTCACAGGTGCATCCGTCCCCGCGCATCGTGGGCGCAGGCGTCAGCTTCAGCGCTGAAAAGCATTTATATTTGATTACTCTTCTTTTAAAAGGATGTCACTCTCAGAGAGAATGTCGGCGCCTCGGGGCACAAGGAAAGGATTGTTTTGGTTGTTGTGAACTGAGCGTTGGCTCTTTGCGTGTCAGGGTACTCCGCTTCAGTTTCCCGTTTGTGGGCTCTTTGCCCTCGTGGTCTTTCATCAGACCTCACTGGTAGGAGTGTAATAGTGGAGTGGATTAGGGCCGTGTTTCAGAGGGTTTGAAACTTGACAGAGTATTCCTCTCTCTAAAACAATTAAGTTATGTCTGCAGTGAGATCCAAGACCTGGCAGGTATTCGTGGTACAAAAATTGGAAATGGAAACCTCAATCCCAAATCTCATTCTGGCCATATGAACACAAATGCTCCACAACAGATTCCTTTAGGATGGATTTTGCAGCCGAAGGAGTAAATTTTACATGGAGGGACAGATTCCTGCTGCCTTCAAGCACCAGGGATGAGGTTGGGGAGGTGTGAGAGGCACTGGAGGAGGAGGACCCACAGCCTTGTCTGCTCTTGGCTGCTTGACAGCCCTCAAGGGTTAGTGCATCTGGAGTGTGGCTTGAAACAACTCCAGGTCACATCTTGAGTGAGGGGCTCGAGGGATCTCCTCTGCAGTTCCCTCACATCTTTGGGGCTCAGATCTGAATCCCAGAGTTTTGAGGCTTTGAAGAAACCATTGCCCAAGTCCAACCATATAAATCCACAAAGTTACTCAACTTACAAAAGCTGCTGCTGAGTATCTGCAATGGGAGGTGGTTACTTCAGAGTGAGGATTTACTTATGCAGAGTCGCTGAGGAAAACTTAATGTGAATTAACTGAATGTGTGAATTGGAAGTGGATTAGCAATGGCACGTAAAAGGATGGATTCCTTAGATTCTTCTCTTCAGAATTAAAATGGTCCTAATTTGTTTCAACATAATTATGAAAGAGAATGTTTAACAAGCCTTTAATGAGATGCAATTTACTGACGGTAAAAGTTAGTCTGGGTTATTTTTTTTGTGTGTGTGTCTCCCAGCAGGGGTGGGATTGGAATACAGTCCTGAATTTTTTTAGTAGGAAACTTGTATTGTCTTTACCAGGGATTTTAGTAACTGTGTAATCTTTGTTTATTATGATTATACTATTTTTAATCTTGGGATACAAAAGCTCTGAATACGCAATTAACTAATCCTCACCATGTCCCTGTGAGGTTGGTAAAGGCCTTGTAACAATCACTTTGTTCATGCTGCACTATATCTGCTTTTAGTGCGGAATACAGCAAGGCAAAGCAGCGCTACAAGATATGGGAGGGAAGATGAATATCAAATCTTATTGAATGCATGGGAGGAATTAAGCAAGGAAAAAATGTTATTACCCAGTTTAGAATTTGGTCGAGCCACCGTGATGCACTCGCGAGAAAATGTCAGGGGAGCTTTAGCGATCAGGGCGTCTGCTTTATGTCTAATCAAATCCACAGCACACAGCACGGTACCACACACGGTGCTCTGTGGTGGGGAGCGGCTTAATAGCTAGGCTGTAAGTATCGAGGATTAAAAATAATTCATCTGATTTCCTTTTATTTGGAAATGGGACATATCTATTTAAATTGTGTTTCTTCAAAACCAAACCCTCTGAGATCATGACTGCTTTCTGAAGGCTGACTCTCCACTCCATCGGTGGTGTTGCAGTGCAAAGTGGGACTCCTCACTGTCCCTTCTCCATATGGGCAGCTGCTCTCTTTTCCTCCACAGAGAGTTTATCTTCTACTCAATGCTAAGTCTCATGTTTCTCTTACTTCTTTAAATGAGAGCAAGGAGTGGGCTTTTGTTCTGTTCCTTTTCCTGTGCCTTTTTGCTGATCTTCTCTGCATGTATCTGAAAGGTCAGGAAAACAAATCAATACGGAAAAGGACCTCCTGCCCCTTTTAACCTAACTTATAGGAGAAAGGGAAGGTAAATTGCCAGTTACATGAAAGGGAATTTTAAATATGCTTGAAAAAAGCACAGTGAGAGTGAGGGTTTGGAAGGACAGGTGTCGACAAGACCAGTCTCTGCACTTCACAGGGTGTCTTTATGAACTCGTGGTCTTCTCCTCCATGACAGCAAGTCCATAGAGCTGAAAGGCATCCCATGAAAGAGGCTCTATAACAGAGAATGGCCCTCTCATTTCACCTTCACTGTCCGAGAAGGTTTCTGCAAGGGAGACCTTGGTGCACTGGGAGCTGGACTGAGACTCACCATGTGATTTGAGGGCTAGCTTGGATACCGCTACCTTACTTCCACTCCTCCAGGTGACCATGTCCATCTTCTGCAGATAGCCACTGAGCATGATGCAGCGCATCAGGAGGCAGGAGTGAGGCTCTCCCTGTATCTGCATGGTAACAGGGCTCCCGCTGCACCTTCACTGGAGCAGTGACGCCTATAATTGATTCAATTAATTGATTATTTAAACTCAACCCTGAATACTACAGCCAAGTTTACTAATCACAGCCTCTATTCCTGACATCTAGCCTCAAGCATTCAGCTGTGAGTCCTCCATTAGAAGAGCACTCCTAGGAGCTTCACTGGTAGTCCAAGGAGAGGAGATAGCTCTCCCTTTCCTTTCCAGTGAGGATGATTTCTAAATTGCTCATATAGGGTCTTCATGAAAGTGTCTTACGTTAGATGCCAAAACTTCAGGCCTTAATCTCTTAAATTAAGTCTTTAAACATCTGCCTTTGAATTGAGCCTTGATTAATCTATCAGGTGCAAGACTCTTGAACACCCTGCAAATGCACCTTGCTTTCCTCCCAGGTTCACTTATTGCTTATGTGGCAAACACCACCGTGCAGAAAGGCAGCTAATTGCTCTGCCCTCCTTCCAGCATCGAGGCCAGCAAACAGAGACAGGCAGGAAGCAAAGCGAGCCACTGCTTTAAAGCCCAGGAGTTTCAAACCGTGGCCATCCACGCTGGGTAAACAGCACCACTTTCACAGGTATTGTCAGGTGTAGCCCTCTTGCAAGGGAAAACAGTGGTGACTGCGCTTCTCAGAGAGCTCAGCGTTCGTGCTGCTCAGCGTAGGATGGTGATGCTCCCCCTGTGTGGTGGTAGAGTGTCAGTCACCAGAGCAAAGGGACAGAAGCAATAAAGTAAATGTTTTCCCTTACTGAGGCAGTCTGTTGTACGACTGAAATTGCTTCACTGAAAGCTTTTTAAGGATAAAGTTTGTACCTTGTTTTCAGTAAGAACCTTTGGCAAAAAAAAACCCCAAACCCAGCTGTTAGAAAAACAGCATTCTTTTGCAGATCCTCAACACAGTAACCCATATGATGGATGTTTATCAGTCTTCCCTTTTCTTCCTCCTTTGTGCCCTGCACCAAGCCAATATGCTTTGGGCCAATTATTGCCCTTGAGCTCTCTGCACCAGGCCAACGGCAGAGCCAGGCTGAAGATGGACAACGCTGGTCTGCTGCACCCTCCGTTTTCAAGTGCCTCCTGGAGAGGTCTGTGTGGATACCCTGCTAACTTCTGCTGCGTAAGGTTGCTGTGCCTCTTGGTACAGTGTTTTCATACAAAGAATAATCTGTAGGAATCAAAAAAAAAAAAAAAAGACTAAGCAAGGAAACTATTCTGGGGTTTGAGGTTGTGTGAAATTTCTTACACTGTGTTGTCAGAAAAGCGAGCCTAAGATTTATATCCTCAGAAATGAAAACAGGAATTTGTCCACTAGACTGAGCAGAGAGCAATATACCCGCAGATACCTTTACTCTAGGTGAGAATGTGGATGCTTTACTAGGGAGAAGCAATAGACTTTCAGACAAGGTGGGACCATGAGTGTGCCTTTCTGTGCAGCTCCAGGCAGCTCCAGGCTTCTTTCATGGCTTTGGAAGCCTTCAAAATGCTGCTAATAAATTATTAGTATTAAGGCCCCTTACATTGCTGGGTCGTAGATGCCTTATGGGTCTTCCTTATAAAACCATATAACCATCTAGGTTGGAAGAGACCTTTGAGATCATCAGGTACAACCATGAATGTAACACTGTCAAAACCACCACTAAACCATGTCCCTCAGCACAACATCTACCTGTCTGTTAAATACCTCCAAGGATGGAGACTCAACCACTTCCTTGGGCAGCCTGTCCCAATACTGAATAACCCTTTACTGTGAAGAATTTTTTCCTAATATCCATCCTAAACCTTCCCTAGTGGAGGGGGACCAGATTTTGATCCCAGTGGTGTAAACTTGGAGTAGTGGATTTTAGTGGATTTCAATTCCTCTAGAGAAATCCACATATAATGGAAAGCATTTTAAATGCAATATATTTTTATGCTGGTTAGCTGACGCTGTCCTTCAGTCTAAAAAATTATTTGGGATTCTTGTGTTGGTTTGAAATGGTTGAAATCACTATCCACATTGTTATGTGAATTTCTCTCTTGCAGTCCAGTATGACTCAGAAAATAAAACTGAGCAGCCTAGCGTCTTTCTGAGGTGACAGAATGGTCACTCATCTGGGAGCATTTGCTGACCTTCTGAGGTTTAGTTGCTCAAAACATCATACTGTGATGTTTCACATGAACTTCTACTCACCTTTATGTCTCGTTGGAGACAGCAATGCCGAAGCAGTAACCCCCCCGGGGGACTCCTCGCCTAATGCATGCTCTAAGTGGCCAAGATGTGCTGCTTACCTTCTCCCCAACCACAAAATGTGGCTTACTAAGACCTGAGCAATGAAAATCAGAGTATGGGCTATAATGACGTAGACTGATGACAGAAAAACTGGGTAATTAACATGTAAAAGTGAATTGTTGCAAGCACTATACGTGGAATGAGCTATTTTGTGCAGAGATGAGCTTGGCTGTTTGTTGGGATGTGGCAGGGTACGGTGAGTGCTGTGAGCTTATGTGGTGTGCTTCAGACCACAGGCAGGCATTTATTCTGCTGATCAGATAACTCTGCGGGCAGTTACCCCCATTGCCCTGTGGCTGTGTAGCTTGTACCGTGTGCTGAAGCGCTTGTGCAATGACAGAGCCCCGAGCATCCCACCACTAAGTTGTAATAGCAAGCATGATGAAGAATCCTCTTCATCTTTCCACTTCTGCTACTTTAACTCAGAGTCTGCTCTGGATATCCCCCTTCTTGAAACCTGATGACACACCAATAAGGGTGGTGATTCTGGCTTTTAAAACACCCGCTAGCAACTTTATTTGACGATGCAAATTCCCCGATCTCAGTTAAGCTCAGACTTCGACAGTTGTTTTTCATTCACACCAGTGAGTGCAGGAGCAGAATGGAATCCTGATAATTAAAATCCCTGGAAGGGCATTCCTTGCCCTCCATGACTTAAGGGAAGGCTGTAAACACTGCATCCAGTATCTCTTGTTAAACTGGCTCAGAAACAAAATTGACAAGTTCGGTGTGTGAAACCATCAATTTTCAGCTAAGGCACTGAGGGCTAGATTTTACTCTGACACTGGAAAAATTACACAACTCTGGATTTAAATTGGTGAGGTTATATTCTGTCTGAGACCTTTGTAGTTTAATAAATTGATGAAGGTGTTGGAAGAACAAAGTTGGAGGGAATGGGATTCTTTCCCCTTAATTCTGAAGCATGGGCCGAGACAAAAAAGCCATTCCTAATACTGCAGAATAACCCATGGAGATGGGCCTTCCTCCTCACTTCTGTACCACACAGAAAAGAAACAAATAAAGGCAGCTCCCAAAAATGCTGCTTTTTGCATAGACTTAACCAATCCCTTGAAAAAGAGATATAATGAATTGATAAATACAAAGCAAAATTCTTCAGGGAAGAGGAAAGAACTGGAGTTAATGACAGTGTTTCCCAGCCCCTGGATGTACTCAGGCTGGCATTCCTGGAACACTTGGGTTGTGGCATTTCAGCAATCAAGTAATATCATCACACAGACGTGGTGTGACAGGTCTCTTATCACACACAAGCTATGTGTGTTGGCCACATAAACACTCTTATCGCGTGTCCCACCCTAGATGCTGGTCCTAGGTTGCTGTTTTTTCTCTCCTTAACAGCAGTATTGATACCACAAAAAAAACCCTTACACAAACCTTACGAGTCAGTCGAAAGAGGTGTTGTGTGGAGTACATGCTACTTGTTTTGTTTAACTTGTTTGGGGTTTGGTTTTAATTTTAATTCATATTCCTGTTCCAACATGGCTTGCAGAAGTTGCCTAGAAACCATCTCGCGTCAGCTCACTCATCCAAGACTCGCGGCTCCCCATATGCAGGCAGAGAGATAAGCTTAACTTCCTAATTTTTTAAAGAAATGCAATTAACTCCCCCTTCCTCCCCCTTCCCATGGATATGATATCTGAGAACTCAGGGTAAAAGAAAAATAATACATCAGTAAGTCAGAAAAGTCTGGCAGGCTCATCGTGTGGGGATGTGCATACAGAGAAGGTGCTCTCGAGGCGATGGAAGAGTCCTCATTTGTCCCCACTAGAAGGTCCAGCAGGCTTGTGGTGGACCCTCCACTGCTTCTGGTGACTCAAAGCAGCCTTAGACTTAGTTCGAGTGGGATTTACACCCCAGCCCCCTTAATTGTGAAAATAATGGTTATTTCCTTTGCCGTGCATCCTGTCTGAAATCTCCTCTCAGCTCTCCCTGTCTCCCATAGTAGCTGCGACCTACTGCTCTTCTGCAGACAGTATGATGGGTACATGTTGGGGAGTCAGAAAATTGATGGGACTTCTTTTGTTCTTCCAGGATAGAATCACCTTACATGTGATAAATCCAGAGAAGCTGGGAAAATGAAATGCAGATCTGATGATGGAAACAGGCCTGTGCAACTAGAGCTCAAAAAATGAAGGTTTTGTCTGAGCAATGGCAGGACTGGAAGAATTTTGGGGTTTGAACCATAACCAAATGGTTTTACTAGACACTCTGGAAAAATACAAAACCAGAAAAACTAATTTTGGGTTGACCTGTAACATTTTATTTGGAAAATATTTATTTTGGGGTGCCTAGCCTTTTTGCTTGTAACTTGGGATGCTTTTTAAACAAAAAATATCATCTCATAAAGTAGTGATGAAAGGAATTAAATACTTCTTAAGTTGAAAATTAATGTTTTAATACTGAAAAAAAAAAATTGCTCCCTTTGTGAGACTTGAAACAATTAAATTGGGATTGAATTTCCGAATACGCTGCTCTTCCCAAAACTGCACTGTCTGGCAAGGTTTGCTATGCCTTAGCCATTTTTTATGTGTATGCAGATAAAAAGTAAAGATTTTAAGGACAAGCGTGATCAGCTTCACAATAGGAGGACCTGGATTGCAACTTCCAAACATAATTCACTACCAACTTTAGCTTGTCCCTCCTCACTCCTTCCTCTCTTTCTTAATGCCTCTCTCCTGCTGCTGTTGCTTTTTTGATGGGGTACTTTAACCTCTTCCCCCCTGAAATGGACTTTCCTTTGCATGAAGTGGCTTGCATAGAGGAGATCATTGAAAAAAAACCCCAAACAACAAAAGCCGCACTGCGCTGCACTGCTGGTGGGGTGAAGACGGGCAGGGGTGGAAGTCTGAGGTCCTCAGGGCCAGAGCTCACCGTGCCTGGGGGAGGCAGGGGAGAGCTCCTCAACTCATAGTTCAGGCAGTAGAAGTAGTAGCCTCCAAGCTGACATCTGGATTGCATGGTCCAACACTGTTCAAAGCAGCAGCCTTCTGGTATAAATGGTTATTGACCAACTGACTGACCTTCATGTTTTAAGCCAGCTTCTCTGCTGGCCAAGTCTGAATCTATTAACACTGGGATGGCATGCAGAGCTTTCATTTAGAGGCGCTGGTTGAGATGGTAGGATTTCTGAAAGTTTTGGGAGATCAAGTGGTTTGGAGTGGAAAGGATGAGTGCCTGGGCATGGTATGGTTTATTTATATCAGCTCTGATCCTATTTTCCTGAGCATTTTAGCATGTGCTAGGGTCAGAAGGAAGGAGGACTAAGACAGCTTTATGCATTAGGAATCAGTGTTTGTCACTCTCAGAAACTATGGGTAGGTTTTGATCACTGCCAGTTAATAGTACCCGCTCTCTTCTCCATGTGCACCCAAACTGCAAAGTGCTGGTTTCCACCTGCTCCAGAGTTTGTGGGCAGTCCTTCATGAGGATAGCACAGAGGGACTTTCTCCCTAGGGAACATGCTGTACTGGACACTCTGTGAGTCTGAAGAAACGTAAGGAAACCTTTGTTCATACCTTCCTCATCCCATGCGAGTGAAAAGAGCTATATCATTACGTGGCTATGGCCACTCTCTGCAAGTTACAGCCAGCAGAAGGGGTCTCTCACTAGTCTAGGGGTTGATCAGCATTCGAAAGAGATGTAATACAGTTTTGAGCACAAACAGAGCACAGCTTTAGGGATCTCCTAACCCCCAACTTAGTGCAATGAGTTGCAAATGTCCTTTATTTCACCTGTACAGCCAGTTACTTCTGGCAGTCTGGAATGCTTGCTTCAGACAGCAAATCTGGCACCGAAGCAGAGCAAGGTGAAGAAGAAATTGCTTGACTTAGTGTGCTTATGCTTAGGCAAAAGTTTTTTGAGTTACACCAGTGCAAAATGGCTGAGGCCAGTGGTGACACAGGGCTTTAATTTCTGGTTGATTTGCATGAGTGACTATAGCAGCTAGCATCCTGGAAGTTCCTGTTGTACTGGTGGCAATCCCAAGCACACCTTGACTGTCTTGAGCTAGACAAAAGCAAGGCGTTCAGTTTAGTTGCCTTCAGTAACTCTGTAGTTAGTGCAGATCTATCAGGTGAGTTGCCTTTGGAGACACCCATCCTAAGGTAAGACAGAAGGGATGAACCACCTCTTGGATGTGTCATGTTCTCCCTCTATGGCTCCTGGAGAAAACCTAGGCAGCTAATTTACACTGGGTGCAGGTGGAGGTGATACACCACAAGGGATGGAGTGCCCTGTGGTGGCCGCCGTGCTTGTTGCATGGGCAATGGCCTGTTGTCATCCAGCATTGCAGAGAGAGCTGGTAGTTTTTCAGACATTGGTGTGCAGACTCCCAGGCAGCTGTGGAAATGACCGATGTGTTGAGTGGACGTTGGCAGTAGTCTATATAATCACCTCACTTACACAAATCATTACCAGCTTGGCTTAGTTACAAGCTAATGTCTTCAAATACAGCCTGGGCACCCAAGCATTTAATTTTTAACTGTACAAGAACATTAAACAGGGGACTGGCAGAAGTGCAAAGTATCATAGAGAAGCAGTCTTTATTTTTAATTGTGTTAAAAATTCATTTAATGGATATTGTTGTAAATCTGAAAATTCTTTTCATGTTGCAAGTGCTGCAAGCTTTTAAAAGTGTGAATGCATTAATCATAGGTAAGGAGGCTGAGTTCCATTGTGCAGATGAAGGAGGGAGCTGGTACCTGAACACCAAGATGTGGTCAGTACTTCCCTGGTAAAAATAGCTGTCCCTTATGGCTGTTTTCTCTGTGTTCTTTGTTTTCTTACCAGTTCTGTCTTATCTGTCCTTTGATATCCAGGCTATATTAGTGTCTCCTGTAGAAGTTAATCAAACTTTCAAGGCAGAGCAGAGCCGTCATTGAACAGGGTTTCCTTGAGAAGAACCAAGAAAGAGAAGAGCCACAAACTAAGATGGGAGGCTAATTGCAGTCCTTGAAATTTGGCACACTGCTCTTTTAGAAGTGGAGGAAAAGGCATTACATTCCAGAGATGTAGTAAAACTAGTGCCACTTTGGTTTTTTAGTGCTGTCGCATATTTGTATGCCCAAACCAGTCCTCTGCTACTGAATCTTTGGATGCCAGGGCTGTTAGGTTGTGCTGCTATAGTTTCTAAATAAGCGGTCATCTAATTAAGTTCTTTGGTATGAATTCACATGTGCCTTTTGCTGTGTCTTTCAGCTTCCCCTGCAGTGTTAGTTAAAAGTTGTTTCTTGTTTTGTTCTCTTGTTTTGTTCACGTGGAACACTGGTTACTATCAAAGTAGTAAAGTTCACAGAGACCACAGTGCAAAATTCAAGTGCTAAAAGTAAGTAACAGGCCAAATGCTGAAGACTTCGGGTGCTATTTCCACTGAAGTCGACTGCAGCTCAGCCTCAGTTCTTGTGCCTGTGTCTCTACAGGAACCCTTGTATCCAGCTTAATGATCATAATTTGTGCAGTAGAATTTTAATGTAATAAACATTCAGGAATGTGCTTTGCAAAGCTCTGACTAAACACCACGTTTTCCTACTCTGTGCTGTTTTGGCATCTGTCTCCTATGTCTCCCCAGCCCCACAAAAGCACCTGAGTAAGGTGTCTGTCTGCTTGGACTCAGCAACCTATCCATAAATCCCTACCTGTCATTCCTGTGCCGAAAGCTGTCAAGGGGCTGCTGGAGGAAAAATTATCCCTAACTGCAGCCTTGCCTTCTGTCTAGACGTATTCTCCTTACCTGGCATGCTGTGGAAGCGAGGAGGTACTCTGGTGTGTTCACTGATGCTGCATCTGGGAATCACGATAAATAGAAAATGTCTGAGAGCTGAAACTCAGCTTACAGCCCCCAAGTGCAGGAGAGCAACACAGCACCTGCAGCCTTGGAAGCTGGGCTGAAAGATAAGTGGATTTTTACATAACGCTGTTTAAGGTTGTTCCCGGCTTCCTCATTACTGGAGATAGTTTAGGTAGTGAAATAAAGTGCAGGCGGCAAAGAAACAGTGGGTCAGATACATGGTTGAGGTAAACTGGTGTGGGTAGATTGTAGCTGCAGCGCCTGGGAGCGGAGGAGGAGGTAGCAAACATGCAGCCGTGGAGGGAAGCCTGCACTGAGTGATGTCTGAGCTTAGATGAAACATGTTCCTTAGCAATACCAAGGCTGCTGTTGTGGACTCTAAATGGGATTCTGTGATGAGCCTGATCTTTGATGGTATTGGATTAACATCACTGCTCATTCCAGCTTATTATGTGTCCTGCAGTACCTGTCATGTCTCTCTGCCATCTACAGCAAATAATGACTCCGGCAATTATGGAGGCTTTGTGTGCCTGCAGATCAGAAACACTATCTCGCAAAGGGCAGACTTTCCCCATCTCAGCGCTGCAAATTCTTCCTTCATGTAGCGATTTGGCCCTTTTTGTCTCCCCTTCCCTCTGCACCCACTAGTTTGTGAAACAGCAGAAGCTTTACAGAAGAGAAAAAAAAACAACCAAAAAAACCGAGAGATAGTTTTACTTCCTAGCTCTCCCATTTTTCTACCCGACCTTCCTCTTTCTCTCTGGAGCTGGAACAGAATTTGGTATCAAACACATAAGTTCTTCTTTACTCAGGGTCCGATCGAAAGTCTGCTAAAATCAATGGAAAAATTCCCATGGGCTTTGCTGTTCTCTAGATTGTTTCCAGCTCCCATCCAGCTACATCCCTTTGGCTGTATGGGCATGCACAGTGGCTGTGGGAGCTCAGAGGGGGGGATTTTCAGCGAGGCGCTCACAAAGGGGAGCCTTGTCTCCCCGCATGAAGCGTGAGGCTCTTGAGTTTTCCACTTGGTCCAAATCTGCGAGTCATCTGCTTTCCCATGCTCATGCTCACATCATAACATGCCCAGCAGCCAGGCACAGGGATGAGTGCAAGGCAGTCTAGAGTGTGTTTGTTCTTGCCCTCCGTTTTTTCCTCTCATCTTTGGTTGCTCCCTGATCCCCTCTACCCTCCTCACCTCAAGCCTGCCATCCTGGAGTGGCAGCGATCCACTGCCCTGTCCCCAGCGCATCCTCCATTTCTGCTGACACCTGAGAGATGGCTGTCAGGTTACTGCTCCCTACTATGGCTGTTAAATCCAAATCACAGCTTGCTTTACTGTCCTGTCCATATGTGTCTTCTGCCATCCCTGCAGCACTGCCACATCGCTGACTGCATCTTCACAATATAACCTTGAAATCACAGCTGGAGGCAGAACAACGGAGGCAGAACAGCACGTGAGGAGGGTCTGCTCAGAAAGAAAGCACTGGAGGTAATGCTTCACATTTGACACACATGGCTTCAGCATGGGAGCTTTGGTTTGGCAAAAATATGGAAATAATAATAGCACTTTTGATCTTCAAAGTGTTCGTCATTCACTAGCTAATGAGTGTAATGTTAGGCTTAAAAATTGGTCATACTCTGAAAATACATTTGGTGGCAAAGACCAACGGTCATGCTTTTTGCTACCGTAATGCATTTGAGCCATCAGCGCCAAATTCATGGTACAGAAATTAAGGACCAAAGTTTGTTCTAAGGGTACATCTTACTTAGTCATGGGAATTGCATGCCCATTAATGAGAGCAGAATCAGACCCTAATTAATTTCAGGCTTGCCACATATATTCTTCCATTTTAATACACAATTACTGGCAACACCTCCCCTCACATGTGAACAGACCTGGGCTTTACAATATCTGAATTGGAATTTGGTCCTAATATGAAGCTTAATACACCAAATTTTCTCGTGTTTGTTTCTGTAAGATCCGTTGCTGGGGGGAGAAAATGATCCAGAAGTCATGACCCAGCCAATTTCCGTTGTACAGTATCACATGCACACACCCCAACACACACACACACACAAGGCCAGCTGTAGCATTGCGGATGCCCTGAGCTACACAGGAATGAACCTGGGATGTTGAGTCCTTGGTTCTTCCGTGCAGTCAGAGGTCTAACAAGAGCAAGCTGCACCAGATTTGCTGCTGATAACAGGCAATGTGGCCACTGCTCCACTCATTCCAGACACGATTATGGAAGGAGGGATCCTAGCCTGAGACTGGTGTGGGAGGGGTGGGGGCTTTCTCTAGGAGCAAAAACAGAGGCATAGCCTTGCAAGGTAAATGCAAAGCAAGCTAATTTTAAAGGTATCAAATTATTCAGGATGGAATATTTCAGCTCTGCAAAGTCCAAGGGCTCTGTGTGGCGTCAGTGATGGAGGGAGGTAGAAGCTGGCCCAACGGCAAGCAGGGTCTAGATCTGCTGCGTTGAAGAGCTGCAGGCACCAATCCCTAATTCTCTTGGGTGAGAGAAAGATCAGTGTTGTGTTTGTGTTTTTAAGATGGAGTATCTCAAATCACAAATGTCAATAGAATTATGAAGTTCATTGAAAGCTTCCAAGTTATTTAAAATTAAATAACAACGCTGTAAAGTAGCCAAGCCAAGTATTGCTCAGATCTGTTTGACTCTTGCAAGAGGCAAACGAGGCTTTCAATTTCTTTGTTCAACCACTTCATTAAATTTCAGTTCCTCTTAAAAGCTTGGCAGTCCTTATCCTCTCCCACTCAGTTCTGATACAAGTCCCCTTTGGCTGCGTTCAGATTCCTCATGCTTCCTATGCTTACACACCTTCCAACAAACCAGAGTCTCGATGAACTTCAAGGCAGTGGCCCTAGTAAGGACAGCTAGTGGTATTTCTGTTGGAAATCTACTTGTCCTATTGTTGCCACTGCACTAGGCTGGGGTACAGCTGTACACGAGCAGGAGAAACGCTGCTCTGTCTTTTGGGATGATTTGTGATGGGACACGTGCTGCACACTGTTAGGCAGCAATGCTGCCTTTGGGGGCGATGAAAGTGTCTTGGCCAGCCCTTGTCCTCACCAAAGTGGCCTGCTTGGTGTGGAAATACCTTGAAATAAGAGGCAGGGCAGTCATGTCAGTGGAGGTACACAGTAAAGGTGAAGCTTCTGACATCAGGAGGGTCATTATTGCACAAGAGAAATGGCAAGGCTGAGTTGAGTTGAAAAACAGTCTGTAAAATCCCAGCACTGCTACCTGTTGAAAGTCCCTGCCTGGTCAGGCACCTGTAACGTGGTTTTAGGCTGTGAGGGTCTCTGGGCTCTCCAACTTCAGGATGTACCTCTAGACGATGGCAGTGTACCTTTTTCCTGTACTTTTTCCTCTGAGGACAGGTATGGTGGCAAGAGGGAAACACACCCAATAGGCTGCAGCTCAACCCAAGTGTGCACTTTTATGTGTGGGATTCATTAGCTTTCCTCTCCCGTTCTCTCACAGGTACTCAAGGAAAGGCAACAGAAGACAATGTTGTAGGACAGAGCTACAAAAAACCCCATAGGTCCTGAAGGATGCCATTTTTGTTTTTCTGAAAGAAGTTCTGGTTGCAGCTAAAGTTGCCTTATGCTTTGACTTGTGCTTATAAGAGCCTGTAAGGGCAGTGGGCTTTATGGCCTCTAACGTGTTCTCATTTCTGCTGGGCCATCCCACCACCACATGACTGCTTATTTTCTTTTATAATCTCTTTCTAGGCTCTCACTGAGATTTTCAGTCTTGGGGGATCTCACTTAGGCTGGATGGATTACTCAAATATTCTTGGTCCAGCTCCAATTCCAGTTTAATTTATCTCTAGCCATTAAAGTTTCTGACTGGAAAAGCTACCCTGCAGATTAATGAATTCCTACTGAATGAGGCGCAGGAGCTGACATGCAGCAAAAGAGCTGGGGTCCCCATGTGCAAGGCTCACCATTAATACCATTGCAGAAGGAATTTGCTCACAGCATCTGCCAGACGGGATCTTGCCACCAGCAGGGCTGGTCCTCCTAGGAATGAAGAGTGTGGTTGTGCGCATTCGATGAAGCAAACAAGGGGTGTAGGCTGCGTAGCTCCTTGCCCATGGGCTTCCACACCATCATACCCATGGGGGAAAAAGACTCAGTACTACACTTTATTTTGGACACTATTAGTGAAGAAAAAGCAAATCTGGAGAGAGGAAGTTTTCAAATCCTCAGCATAAAGTACAGGAGAGTTTTTGGGACTAGTTCTGAGTACACAACTTCTTTGCTGGGCCAGTCCTTGTTAATACTGTGGGCCTTCCAGCTCTCTCCATTAAGACAGGCATTGCTAGTGGCTTTGGGCAGCTGTTTTGCAATGGCCAGTGAACTCAGATACCTTTGAAAGGCTGGACATGAGTCTGACTTGGCAAGCTGCTCCCAGGACCAGTGCCTGAGGCGCAGGTTTTACCCAGTTCATGTCTCAACCTGGTACCTGTCTCTCAGTAGCCCAGTGCAAGCCACACGCCCCTCAAAGTTTGCCTGTCAAGTCTCAAATGCCTTTCAAAAACTAAAGCTCTGTGACTTGAACACATACTGAGATTAACCTGAGGTTTCTCCCAAATCTTTCACCTCTTCTCCATGCCCTCATATCTGTGCTAAATATGTTTAAACATTTGCCAGTGTCAAAGAAATTTAAATATGACCTCAAGGGCTCAACATATTCCTGATACCCCAGAAACTCTATTCCACCATGACATAGGAGAACATATTGTGTTGGCTTATAAAGTGTGGCCTACAACATACATTTCAGCAGCCTAAAGTTGACCAGTAGGGGCCAATAGTGTAAGTAAAACTACCCATGTCACTGCAGTATTTCTGAGAGGTGATGCTTTGGTTAACTCAGCACGTCTAAAAATAAACCCTTGTGATTCCCCTGCAGGGAGATTGTGTATGAACCATACTAACTGCTGAAAGAAGTGGTCCCAAGACTGTTCCAAATGGCTGATCTACTGACATGAAAGTGTTGTCGTTTTTACGCTCTGGAGAGCTTCAGGATGCATGGAAGATGGATGGCTATTCTTCTTGTGCCCGCTTAAACAATATATTTGATCCTGTCACCTGCCCTGTGTGAGCTGCCTTCTTTAGAAGTCAGTATTAATGATGCAGATCAAATCCAGATGCTGTCACTTATCCCACTTGCTCCAACAGCCTTTGTTAAAAAAAAAAAAAAAACAAAAAAACAACCCAAAAAAAACCAAACAGTGAGTCTTTTTGACCTTAAAAAGTGAAAGCAATATTACTTTTGTAAAACTGTTAGAGGAGGTTCTAAGGACTAGAAAAGTGCTTCTTTGGAAGAACATATTAGTAAATCTTGATCGCAGGGACACCTGTATCCTTGGTAGGAGATGTGGAAAAGAGACCTGTGATCACTTTATACTCCTCATACATTGGCATCACTTGTTCTCAGAGTGACCTGGCCTTGCTTCATGGTCTTTAAGGATCCTTAAAAAAAGCACTGCAATGGATGCATCTTTAGCAGACGCTCAAGGCCCATTACCACCTTCACCCTCTTCTTCTAGTCCCACCTCAAATGAATAATCTCTTCACCAGGTTTTCTCAGCTGGAACTGAAGCAGAGATTTGAACTAAGCTGTCCAGCTCCTCAGGCACATGGGCTGTCCACCATGTCTGACTAGCCAGGTGTTAAGTATTTCTCTAGTGCCAGACCAAAGATTTGCCTAGTGCTCTGTCCTGCTTCCAGGAGCAGACAGGTATGAGTCCCTGGAGGAGAGCTCAAGCTCCCAAGCATGGATTTCCTGAGTGTGCTCTCATCCTTCAATATCTTCAGGGATTTTCTGAGTCAAGTGCAGTTTCCGTGTGTTAGTAACACTCAAGGTATTTATCTTCCACAAACTTGCCAGCTCTCTCCCTGAATCCCCGTTCCAGCCGTTGGTCCAAATTACTTATTCTCACCTCTCCATGCCCAGCTGATTGTCATAACTTGCTTCCCACATTCTTGTCATTGGTTCCTACAGCTGTGTAACGTTACGGTATCTGTGTGACTTTCTCTTGATTGTGCAATGATTAAAGGTTTGGGAAATTTTTAGAAATATTTTTAATAGTAGTATGTTCTTACTTGTTGGTTTGTTTGGTTTTTTTATTGTTAAACTGGAGAGTGTAGGAATTTGAGTTTGGAAATAATCAGACAAGCTGTTTAAACTGGGTAAAAGAGTAAATGTGGTAACTACCGTTAGTGTGGGGAAAGGCTGGGAGAGTGAAGTGTGCTTGGGAGTGGTAACCTTTTCACCTCAATCAGCAGCAACTGGAACAGTTTGCCCTCAGTCTGCCTGTCTCTGGCTTGCTAAATGTTCAAATACTCCATGCAGAGTGGAGCTGTCTGAATTTACAAATACCTTTGGCCACCCTGAAACTGCCTGTTTGATTTTGCTTTTGTTTTTTTTTTTTTTTAATTTTTATCTTTTATTTTTTTATTTCCAGTAAATGAATGATTCACCAGACAAATAATATCATAAGCAGTTATCACAACAGCACCAGTTGCTTCTGGGTGTCTTGGATTTTACAACAGACCTGTTAACTGGCTGTCTCTCTGACAGTGGAGGAGGTTGTGGATATGTGCATTTGTCCAGGCAAGTGCGCTCGCCACCAGGACATTTCTGATCAAGGCTGGGCATCCTACTTCTGCCTAGCCCAGGGGGAACACGTCCTTCTCCTGCAGGAGCTGGAGTCCACCACCCTGCTACAGAGATAATATTAGCAAATGGACACATCTTGCAAACAATCAGGAGGCTGAAATTTATTTGCCCAGAGTGTTTGCCAAATAGTTATGAACACAGGAAAGGCTTGTTTAAAAAAGAACCTTGCTTGCAAACAGAGAGCGGCAAAGGCCGAAATCTCTAACATTATTTGTGACAAATAACTCGGTCAGTTCTATGAGCCTCTGTCTAACTCCTGCACAGAAGGGAGTCACTCTGTTCCAGAGTAAACAGAGCAGCCCAGAGCACTCTCTAGTTACCAGGCTGGAAGAATGTGGTACATTTTCTGTGAGTATTTGCTCTGACTTAAAAATATACTTGCTTTATCTGTGTTCACACCTCTTTTGCGTTCATGAGCTGTGAACACTCAAACAGTCAAGATTTACTCCTCTACAGAAAGCAAAATTAAACTTCATTATTTGCAAATGGAATAATAGGTTTTTAATGCGGGATCCTGTTTTCAGAAGGCCCTGCCAGGTGTCTTGAACAAAGGCTATGAAATGAGCCAGACATGGGTGTGCCAGTCTTCTGTAAATAAAAACATGCATGTATATAAGTAGGTCTAACAAGTACTCAGACAGAATTAACTGTAAGATCTGTATCTTTCCAACAAATCTGCAGAGCAGCTTAAGTTTGGGCATTTGGGTTGGTTTTGTTTTGTTTTTTATAGTAGCATTGCCTCAGGCAAAGGTCTGTGTGACCCAGAGAGGAAAAGCTGAAAATGGTCTGGGCAAAACTTGTAGTCGCGGCTTATCTGCCTCCTGTCCCTAGGCTGTGAAAGCCACAAAGGACCTTTGCAAAACCTCCTCCTGATTATAAGATTTGTGCTTATCCAGGCAGGAAACTAACACTGCCATGGGACTTGGGTGGCCCATTTCTCCTGGAGAGGACCTTTTCAACAAGCTCTTGGCAGTCCGTTCCTAAAAGCAGGAAAAATATCTGTAATTCTAAATAAACTTGTAATCTGTCAGAGGCTGATGCATGACGAGTGTCTAGTTTTGTCGGGTCACATGTTTCTGGCCAGCGCTACACTCTTTTTAAGCATGCAGAGCAGGAGGGAAAGCTCAATTTTCATTGCCCTGGTTGAGAGGACATTATCTGCTGGCTAGTGGATAGATAACTGGCCCAAGCCACTCATTCTGAAAGGCTTAGGAAGATGGTGAAAGTCTGTGCTGCTGCTTTCTCGTGTCCCGTGTAACTGTGCTGCCTCTACCCAGGCCTCCCTGAAGAAAAACGACTGCAATAGTTGCTGGGGTACCTAACCCCCGTGACTCAGCTGGAGGGTGTAGCACTGCTCTGCATGGGAGACGTGTCATCTGTCTGCTCCAGCAGTTTGTATCTCAGCTTGCACAACTTGTGTGGCTCCCCTGCTCCCGGCAGTGCCCAGCACACAGGTGGCGACTGACAATCTGCATTGTGTCTGTCTGTGTATGTGTGTGTGTGCACCAACATACAAGCAAATTGTAAAAGGTGGCTCCTGAAGTTATGAAGACCATCGGTCAAAAGATCAGAAATGCTGTAAGTGACTGTTCGTGTCTTCATTCTGCTCCCCTTTGCCTCCACTTTGGGCAGGAGCCCTGTAGAAAAACAGAGCATTTCATTGTGCTGGTATATGTGGAAGAAAAAGTGTTCTGGGAAAGCTGGTGTTTCCCAAATCCCCAGTGTTTGACTTCATGCTCTTCTTGACTTTTCTATGGGGGAAGTTTTTTGCCTGCAATTTCCCAATAGCAAACAACAGCCCTCCAAGCCATTCCTGAGAACAGCTCTCGTGACAAAGCCCTTGTTCCTCTTCCTCTGTCCTTTGCTTTTGTTTCCTTCCCACCCGCTTTCCTCTTCTCTTGGTCCCCAGCATCCCCAGTGCAATATGTAGTACTGGTGGTCAAGCAGCATGTGACCCCTGTACCCCTCTGTGACCCTAGAGAATCATAGAATGGTTTGGCTTGGAAGGGACCTTAAAGACCATCGAGTTCCAACCCCCCTGCCCCTCCCACCAGACCAGGTTGCTCAAAGCCCCATCCAGCCTGGTCTTCAACATTCCAAGGGATGGTGCTTCCACAGCTTCTCTGGGCAACCCGTTCCAGTGTCTCACCACCCTCACAGTAAAGAATTTCTTCCTAATATCTAATCTAAATTTACCCTCTTTCAGTTTAAAACCACTACCTCTTGTCCCATCACTACACTCCATGATAAAGAGTCCTTCTCTGTCTCTCCTGTAGACTCCCTTTAGGTACTGGAAGGCTTCTAACAGGAGCCTTCTCTTCTCCAGCCTGAGCAATCCCAACTCCCTCAGCCTGTCTTTGTAGGAGAGGTGCTCCAGCCCTCTGATCATCTTCGTGGCCCTCCTCTGGACTCGCGTGCTTCTTAAGTTGGAAACCCCAGAACTGGATGCAGTACTCCAGGTGAGGTCTCACCAGAGCANTCTGTCTCTCCTGTAGACTCCCTTTAGGTACTGGAAGGCTTCTAACAGGAGCCTTCTCTTCTCCAGCCTGAGCAATCCCAACTCCCTCAGCCTGTCTTTGTAGGAGAGGTGCTCCAGCCCTCTGATCATCTTCGTGGCCCTCCTCTGGACTCGCGTGCTTCTTAAGTTGGAAACCCCAGAACTGGATGCAGTACTCCAGGTGAGGTCTCACCAGAGCAGAGCAGAGTGGAATCACTTCCTGTGACCTGGTCATGCTTCTTTTGACGGAGCCCAGGATGGGGTTGGCTTTNACAGGAGCCTTCTCTTCTCCAGCCTGAGCAATCCCAACTCCCTCAGCCTGTCTTTGTAGGAGAGGGGCTCCAGCCCTCTGATCATCTTCGTGGCCCTCCTCTGGACTCGCGTGCTTCTTAAGTTGGAAACCCCAGAACTGGATGCAGTACTCCAGGTGAGGTCTCACCAGAGCAGAGCAGAGTGGAATCACTTCCTGTGACCTGGTCATGCTTCTTTTGACGGAGCCCAGGATGGGGTTGGCTTTCTGGGCTGCAAACGCACATTGTCAGCTCCTGTTGAGCTTCTCATCCACCAACACCCCCAAGTCCTTCTCAGGGCTGCTCTCCAGCCATTCTCTGCCCAACCTGTATTTGTGCTTGGGATTGCCCAGGTTCGGTATATATTGCACATCTTTAACATCTCTTATCATGTCACCTCTGGTAACACAAAAATGGTCTAATAGAAATTAACTGTGTATATTGAAGTGGCACTAGTTTGCTGTGGGGTATTTTGGCTCAGTGCTAAAAGGTTTCTGAGGCGTACTCAGGTTGGGAGGGGGAAGAGTAGTGGGAGGGGGAACAACAGGGAACAAAATGGTTAGTCATTTTTAATGCCTCACCTACTTTTAACAAAATTGGGATAGCAGTTCACAAGTCTCGGAAAAGTCATGGCTTTAGCCTGAGGGCTCTACCTGCTGAATTTGAGATCTCCACAAATAATAGTAATCTCCAAGCATTTCAAGAAACCTCCACAAATTGTTTATCATGCAAAATGTTAGTCAGCCAAAATACAGGAGTAACAGCCTGACTGACTGTGCCTCAAACTGCTTTTTATGCCTGCTTCTTAACTAACATTTATGTGCGCCAAGCAAAAGTGTTTTCCTCTTTCTGCTTTGCCTTACCGTAATATTTTTTGTCTATCAGCTTCTGGGGAACCTACTTGCCACTTGAGCACCATAAAAAATTGTCTAATTTGGTGACCCCAATGACAGGTGTCCAAATTTCATGTTCAGTGACAAGGTAAGGTAACAACCAGGGCAAGAAGTTTTCTTGGAAGTCAAGTCTGGCTTGACATGGCTGAACATCGGGTAGCCATGGAGACCTTCTCTCAGAGCTGGTAAGACCCTCAAGTGCTGCTGCTTGTGTCCAGCTGGGAGAAGGTGAGTGGGAAAGGTCAGTGATTATGGTGATCTGTGAACCACCTCAAGGAGATGGGTAGATGTATAAAATAAGGTGGTAAAGCTGTTGCAGGACAGGGAAGCTGCTCTGGAAGAGCTCAGGAGGCAGACAAATTCCTTTGCATTCAATGATAAATGGCATTAGGAAAAAGTATTTGCGGATCCTAAAATGAAGCCTGAGATGACATGGAGATGGAGTAAATGAAGCATGCAGCTGGCTGTTGTGCCAGGCAGGACCAGCACCTGGACCTCCTCCTTTGCTCATTCTCTCCTCTTTCATCTCTGTGCGATCTGTTTCATGTTCCCTAGGAGAAGCTACTCCTCACAAGGCACTCTTTGGCTCTGTGAGGTGGCAAACACTGGACTCCTTCACTTGAGTAATTTCCATCTGTGCTGCTGGCTCTTCACTAAGCCACAGTTTGGGCTCAAAGTTTCCAATTGGAGCTGCTTTGGGGATTATTGCTGGTAAAGCAGCTTGTATCATAGTCGCACCAGTCCCCCCAGACCCTGTGAGAAAGAGCATGGGACTGGGCAAGGGTTTAAGCACAGTTGAGAGCTTGGCCTGTGTGCCTATGGGATTGTAGGCAGAAAATGGGAACAGTGAGCCTGGAGCTGAGAAGACATGTAAGATGAGGGAGTCCAGCCATACTCTGTGAACAGATATAGCAAAAACAGGGTCTAGGGCAGAGTGACAAATCTTTCTTTCCACACTCATTCTGTGTGTGAAGTCCCCTAGAAGCAGACCTTAATTCATCTCTCACTGCCCTATAGTTGTGGGCTGTGGCAAACTCCTCCTTGCTTTCCTCAGGACACGACTCATGTCTGTTTTGAGCCATGTGGGATTCCAGCATATTTCTAGATCTAAGGTCCTGTCTTATTATCTCTTTTTCCATCCTTTCACTGACAGATTCTCCACACTTCACATCTTGAATTTCAGCTCCCTGGAAAACTATCAGCAAATAAACACTGGAGGAAATATTGGGAAAAAACCAAAACCCAAACCTGATCCCATGTCTAGTGATTGGGCTTGCTGGCTCCAGGCAGGTGCAGGCTGCATGTGAACAGCAGCAATTCACTCAGCAGTGCTTCTGAAAGCAAGGAGCTGGTGGTACTGGGAAAGCTGAGTGATGTGATGGGTCTGGGGCCAGGGAAGCATCACGTGTGGATGCCAAGTAGACGGCTGAATTTTAGACTCTGCTAATTTTAGTTCAGCATGATTCGCTTCACTGAGCTTTCCACCTGGTACTCCAAATGCTGCCATTCAGGCTAATCATAATTCTTTACAAGACTTACAATTCTTAGATACACAAGAATCTGACCTGAGCTTTTTCTTTTTTTTCCTTAAGATGAGGTTTTCCTGTGTGCTCTGCCCTGACCATGCCTGCATGTTAGACCAATACTAGTAATGAACCTGCTGTTCCGTATTCTCCCTTCTCCTCCTCATGATGTTTTTCAACCTATTTTACATGTAAAAGACTTCATAATATGCAGCCAAGTGTTTAAGCATTCAATTCCCTTCCTTCCCCCTCCCCTCCTTCCCTGTGGTTGGTTGCAGATCACTGCCTGGAAGTGGGCAGAGGGAGTGGGCAGCAAGGTGAATTTTGTTCCCGTGAGAACAACTGCTTTCAAGCAATTCTTTATCCAAGGTGACCAGTGGGCACTGATACCACATCTTGGCTGAAAGCATGACAATTTCTGACAGTGCAGTCATCTGACCCTTGAACAAAGCCGTGCTCCGGTCCCCCAGCAGGATTGCTGCAGGCAGCCAAGGGCAGGTACAACTCCACACATTCCTCTGTCTTCTTTAAGTCCTGTAACTTTTCCCTGTGTTTCTGGGCTCAGCTTCCTATGTGTTTGCAGCAGGGAGCAGGGAAAGGGTCTGTATGAAAATTGCCCAGGTGTGAAAATGAGGGAATGGTTAAAACCAGATTCAGAAATAGACCCAAGCTAATGGAGTTTCATTTAATCGCTAGGTTGCCATTCAGGATCCAGTTTGTGTAGGTTGTGATGAAATGTGGTTACCACCAGACAAGTATTCAGTGTTTCACATAATGAAAATTGGCACTTTGCAGCAATTTCTAAACAGACGCAACTGCAGCTGCTGTGGGAAGGCTGAAGCCATCTGTTCCTCCCAGCAGCTGCTGGCCCCTTCCCGTAGCCATCCTCATCCTCATCCCCGGTCCTGCTGCGCGCAGCTGGGAGCACCCATGGGCATGGGGTGGGTGGTGATGGGATTTGTCACACTTTGGCAATTGGAGCTGGAACTGATGCAGGGAACCTGGGGCTGCAGTTGCATGATTCCCATCTAGGAACTCATACTCCAGAATCATGTATTTTAAGTGGGAGCTGACATACAATAATAGTGGAGCGTTGGAAATTTGTGTCAACCTCTGTCAACCAGTTCCAGGGCTCTGCCACCCTCAAAGGAAAGATGTTTTTCTTTGTGTGTGGATGGAATTTCCTGTGTTTCAATCTGTACCCGCTGTCCCCTGTCCTGTCACTGGGCACCACTGAAAAGAGTCTGGTCTTATCCTCTTGATGCCTGCCCTTTAGATATTGATAAGCATTGATGAGATCAACACTCGTGTTCGCTTTGAGCCATGGCACTGATCCAGGCCGAAGCACTGAGCCTTCCTTTCCTTCCATTCAGCCCCACAGCTGCAGTATCTTGACAGCCAGATGGAAAATCAGCCTTTCTGTTGTTCCTCCAAAAGGCCATGCAGACCAACATTGTTCTGCAGTGGTTCCCTTCTGAGCACTTCTGCTCTGGAAGAAGATTATGTATAAAGGCAGCCTTCCTGCAGCGGTGAAAGGGCTTTGCATTTCACTTGGTTTATTTTGTTATCATTTTCCTGCAAAGACAAATTTTAAACTTGTAGAGAGTTCCAAAATGGATCCTTGGGATCCGACTGCGAGAAAGGACGGGGAAAGATGGTGATGTTTATGCCATAGCTCCCACTGCCCTAGTGTGCTTACCTTGTTCCTGGAGTAGTCTCTGCTGCAGGATTGAGGTAAGAAAGTATTTGATTCCCCTCAGAGACACACTCCCAGCTTGAATTAACATCCAAGTTGCAAGTAAAGATCTGTGGAGATCAGGTGCACAAAACTGATATAGTTTTTGTGCAAATATGAGGCAAATATGAGACCCAGCTCCACAAGTTTAACAACGCTAAATTTCAAGGCTGGCCCATTTATGCCCCAAAAATAGGTCTTGTGGTGAAGTTCTCCTTTTGGCTATGAAAGTGTCTATGTGACATAAATTTATTTTTCTACCTGGGCAGAATTGCTGCTTGTGTCAACAGGGTTCCTGCCTACGTGGGGGAGGAAAGCAGGGAGCCACCACGCAGCGCAGCAAGTAGAGACTTCCTGCAATGCCTTTGTTAGTGGTGTGTTTCTGGGAGCTGGTCCAGGGCCATTTTCAGAGCACCAGTGTAATTTTACTGTTATTTCTTGGGTTGAGTTTTGATCCATGAACCTTTATCTTTGGAAACAACTGTTTCCCAGAGCAGTGTCCCCGTCCTCATGATGAAGGGCTCTGCAGTACATCCTTTGGTTCTCTAAAACACGGCACGCTTCACAGACCTAAAGCATTTCCTGGCTGATTGATGGCAACTCATTTAATGCAACGCGTAGGTCTAAAACTATGAATATATCGAGCCATGGAACAATATATTTCCTCTTCTCAGGGGTGCTTATTGTACACCTCTCTCACTTGAAACAGAGGGAGCAATTGCGTTTTATCACCTGTTTGCAAAAAGCCATTATCAAAGGCTAAAAAATTTACAGGCAGAACCTCTGAAATCTGATGTCTTGATGCACTATGTTTTTATTATTTGCTTTATGGCCTTGACAGAGGCACGGCAGAAGCAGAGTCCTCGAGTCCTCTCTGGCCGGGCAAAGGCATCATACTATCAAAGTATGGACAGAAAATCAATTAGTGTGAACTGGGAGTGGGTCAGCAGCTCCGGAGCACCTGCCTGTGTGCATCCCACCACCAATGTTAGGTGTGGGGCTGACCCACCCCTGGAAGGTTTGAACCCAGGAAGGTTTGAAGCAGTTGGTCAGAAACAGGCCACGTGGTCCAGGGACGGCCACGGCAAACGGAGAATGGGAAAAGATACCAGGGAGGAGACGTGAGCAGTGCGTGCAGGGAAGGTGCATGGCTTTAGTGCAAACCTCCTGCTTCTTCCCTCCCAAGTGTGGTCCTGGCACTGACCACACGTGCGGCCACACTTCCACACAAGCCTCTGTCTTGCAAGCAAAGAAAGTAACTGGTTATCTGCTTTTCAGCACTTTATGGGCCAAATGCACATCCATTCCATACGCTTAAGTTTCAAGCAGTCTCTTCTGTCATAGTGCATGTAACAGCCACCTCACACTGGGATCCGTCTGGTCATGGAGCATGAAGGAATAATGTTAGTGCTGTCTGGCTAATCCAGGGCTCCTTTTGAATACCACCCATCTCAACACCTGATTTTTATTTCTGTTTGCAGGGACCAGGCTAGGCTCAGTTTTGCCACTTTCTGGGTTAAATTTTAATATTCTTTATCAAAAGTTGACTGACTAGCTGAGGATCTTTTTTAACATGTCAAGATGTACAACAAATATGCCACCAATAGGAATTTTTTTTTTTTTGCCACATTATCCCATACTTAATGGGGAGTGAACCCTTCAAATTGCAATACATGTGCATAGTTAATAGCTTAATTTCCATTAAACACATATTGCATTGTTAGCAAATAACGACGAGCTACATGATGACTGTAAAAGGTTCTCTGCAACTGAGGATGTTTCACGTCCTTACCAGGGTTTAGGAAAGAGAAGTAACACAACAAAATATGTAATTTTTAGGCAGCCATTGCCAGAAATTACTCCTACAAAAGATTAGGATTCAACAGCGTGCACCAGTTGTTATTTTCGAATAGATCACCTGTCCTATAGCCACTCATGGTAAATTCACACCAGTCTTATGCACAGAGGCTCAGTTCCAGCTCCTGCAGCCACTTCAGCATTCACATTTCCTTTGCTCTCTGTGACCGTAACCATAGAACCTACTACAACACTTGGAGAAATATAATCTTTGGCATTTAGTACATTTTCCCCACCCATATGCACGTGCACTTTTGAAGAGGCAAACAGAAAATCCATGTAACTCTGGTGTCTGTGGCCAGGAAAAGCTGTGACTGGAGAGAATTAAAAAAACAAAAAAAAGAAAATTAAAAAAAAAAGTAATAGTTATAGAGGTGAAAAGCATTCATTTGGGGAGTGACAGCTCTGCCTCCGGGAGCCAATGCTGCACTCTGTCAAGCTGCATTGTGCCATCCTGGCAGGACAGATTGGCTGCTAAAGCAGAAATGGGTCAGGAGATCATGCCCTGCACCAAGGTGCTCAAAACAGCACCTGAACGGGGTTTCAGCAGTGCATGGGGCTTCTGCTGGCCGTTATGGAAGAGATGAGTTTTAATGGAAAGGACCACAAATAGCTGCTACGAACAGCCTCAGGCTAAATGGCTCACCCAAGCTATTTTGGCAAATACTTAGGAATAGGAAATATATTCACCCATCAGGACTGGCTCAGCAAATAGGCTGGATTAATGATAATGATTGCAGTGAATAATTCAACTTTATCTACTGGTAGTCTGAGAGTGAGTTGTATGAGCAGAGAAAATAAAGAAAATCAGGTAGGTTCCCTGTGTGCTGGATAGCAGGGGAAGAAAGAGAAGGAGGCATGTAGTGGAGAAAAAAATCCACCCAACAGCTGGAGCACTCAGCTGGCAGGTGAGACACAGGTTCGTGATGTTCCTGCTTGGAGTTGGGCAGAGCATTCAAACTGAGGAGCTGCTCTGGGCAAAAGTGCAGGCAAAACCGTACAGAGGAGAACAAGCAAGACAAGTCAGGCAAAACCAGGTCCAGGTAGGGACTGAAGGAAGCTTTTGTAGACATGGATGCATTTCTATGGGAAGTCTCTGTTTCTGTGAATCAGGCTTTTCCAAGGACAGAACATTTTGTTGGAAAGCCCTTGTCCAGCAGTCCCACACCATCACTTTTGCATTTCATGAAGTTTGTACAGCTGGTACCTTTCTGCTGTCTGAATGGGCACAGCCTTAGCTGCACTGTGCCCAAATGTTTCCATACCTATTTCTCCTTCCTTTCCTTTCCTTTCCCAGCATCTCTTTCCCTTCTGGCCAAGAGCTGTCCCCTGTGCAATCCCAGGAGGGCCACTGAGATCCAGTGGGTTTTGCCCAGGGGTGGTGATCTGCTTGTGCAGAAAACGTTGAAGGACTTAGGACTAAACATGTTGGTCCTAGGAGTGAGTGCAAGTGAGGGAGAAGAAGGGGATGAAGCTTCCACTGTGTGCCTAAAACTGCTCCTTGCAGCAGATTTAGCATTGGCAGCACATTCCTTTTCACCCCATCCCTCTCTCCACGCTGTGGGGCTGGTTCACACGCCAAGTCTGGAAAAGGTCTCCTTTCAGATTCATCTTTTATTGCCGCACAAGAAGCTTTTAAATTAATTTCAGTTAATCAGGCCCTTCTGCTGCGTCTGGGTGCCTAAAATGTGAAGGACTCACAAAAAGACGTGTAGGTCATCTCTCATGGTTTCTGCTATTTCTTCTGGCATCACATTTTGGGGATCCCCATGGGTTGTGGGTGAGTAGGGCCCCTTTTAAAAAGGCTTCTGCCTGCAGAGGTTTGGATCTCTTTTGTTTGCAGACACCTTCCTGGTGGGATCTGCTAGCTAATTGGCATAGATAATGAGGATGGATTTATGAATGACCAGGTTACTGATTATGTTCCTTTAATCACAGATCTTAGCTTCATGTTGAGTGTAGGGGCTCTGCGCTTCAGCACAGGCTACCACAAGCTTTAAAGATGAAGAGGGCAAAGTGTGACCGTTCCCACCTGAGAAACAGGAACAGAAAGAGGGAGCACACTGCTCCTTCCCGTGCAGCGCTGCGGGTCCTGCATTCGCTGATGCTCTCCACCAAGATGCCTCACCAGGCAGTTGGGGGAGGTCGGGGTGCTCTGCCTTTTCCCCTTAAAGGTCAAGGGAGGAATCAATGCTGCTGAAACTCATCTCTGAAGGATCCCCCTGCAAACTCCCGTACCAGGGGAGTTACCCAGAGCACTTTGATTTCTCTCCAGTGGTACCCAGGAAAGGTGGTTCAGAGATCCTGGAGGGCATGTGGGTCTGATTTGTTCTCCATCCCCTCTTGCTGGAGACACAGCTCGATGGGGACAGGGAAACAGGGAGATGGACTCTGAGCCTAGGACATGCAGCCTGACTGCTGGAAAGGGCTGAAACCTGCTGGTCCCAGGGCTGAGTGGTCCTGGCGCAGAGGCGACCAGCGCACAGAGCAGTGCCTGTGTGCAGCATGGGGGAACTGGGAATGAACTCTTGCAAAAATAATTAATAATAATAATAAAAAAACCCCACCAACCACAACAACCGACACTCAGGCCTGTATTTCACATTTCTCTCTGCCCTTCCAGCAACCCTTCCTTGAAAAGTTTATGTCTACATTACAAGAAGCAGTTGCATTTTCACGCAGCCAAGTCCTCTCCTCGCTGTTTTCCATAGCTGAGCTGGCCTTTGCATAGCCTTGGCAATGCGGGGCCTCTCGTGGACAGAGCCGTGTTTGTCTCCCAGGCATGTTGAACTTGGCAGGTACTGTATGAATAACTCCAATTTAAACTACCACCTTTCTGAAGGAAAAGAGTCTGCAGTACACAGCAGTGGCCGCCACAAGGACAATCTGCTTACTGGGCTGGAAAACCCAAGCAGGGTTGTTAACAACAGTTTCTCTATCTTTTCACACACATTTACTCCGTGGTCTCGGAGATGCTGACCTAGCTGCCATTTTTTTCCAATTGAAACAGGCTGAAGCAGGGCGACTCGATTGCAATCAACTCAAATAGAGTAATGTGTGTTAAACCAGGCCTGATCCTTTCCTGTGGCTTCATCACTTCCCATGAACTGCAGCAGAGTTAATACCTGACGGCGTGTTTCTTTGGAACCTAACCTGGGTGGGGTTTTTTTCCCCTTTGGCTGGTAGGAAGAAGAAGCTGGTTGCAGATGTCGGGGTTGATGCAAGCTGGTTGATGATGGGTCTTCGTAGAGGTCCTGTCCTGGAGGGTCTCAGTTAGCTTGCTATTGGGGAAGGGGAAAGCTGGTCATCTTGCATGGGGAAGAGACATCTGTCTTTGAAAGGGCAGCTCTCAGGAGGCCCAACCCCCATGAGAAAACTCCCTTGGCTAATGGGACACATGATGTGTCTGCTGGCAGGGGGGAAGAAGATGTGGGGTGCTTCTGGCCACCAAAACCTGTGTGCACACCACTGTGGAGTACAATTGTTCTCCATTGCTGTTTCCACCACCTCATTAAGCTTGCCATCAATAATACAGTGTTTCTTGTGCAGCTGAGAGCGGAAAAGGCGGTTGCGTGGGAGCTGACTCACTCTGACTCACGTCTCCTGAGAACACAGGGTCATTCAGGTTAATCTCAGCACTCCACATGCCCAGAGACCCCCAGAGAGGACAAGGGCATCCCCTCTCTGCTCTGGTATATTCTGGGGGAAGGAAAAGTCCCTTTTGAGGACTGGGCTGAAGCAATGGGTGAGGGAGCCAGATCTATGCCACCGATTTTCTTGGTCGTCCACCACAGCAGCACTTTCCCCTCTGGAGTGCCAGAGGAGTGTTCTGGATGCCCTGGGTCAGACAGGCTGACACGGGGAGTCAGGTCTCTCTGGGTACTTCGGGACAGCATCTAGACCGGAGAAATGCAGCTGAGCTCGCTGCACCATTTTCTCTAGTTTGTTTTTTTACACTTGGCCTTTTGGAAAGAGCAGAGAGACAGGGCAGAACAGGCTCCCAGGGAACAACTTTAGTTCCCTACACTTTGTCATTTAACGGTGTGAATTCTGAGGTCGCTGTTTGCTCAGGCAGAGCAAAAACTTATTATACTTGATTTCTCAGGAAAGGAGGGCTTTGGGGAAAGTAGAACAGAGCAGGGCCTGTCTGGGTGCTGGAGAGTTAACTGTGCTGTGCTGCTGCTGTATGCCTAGGCTCTGGGCTTCCACAGGTACAGCCTGGGCTGGGGGCAGCAGCCAGTGAAAGTCAATGTTGATCTCTCGGTGACTCCTGAGATAACACTTCAGCTTGCAGGGATCTTCACGTTCGTTTTCTCTTTGTTTCTGTTTCTCTCCCAGGAAGAAAGGGTGAATGCAGGAGAGTTGACTGAGCAGAAAGGTAAAAGATGAAAACCAGCCTGTATTGCCATCTTTCTGGCAGGTGCCATGATGGAGAGCCCACCAGAGGGGCATAGGTGGGGTTAGGGAACGATGAGGGAGGAAGAAGAGTTTTCTGAAATGCTTGTCTCCAGGCAGTCTAGACTCAAATCCAAATTTTCTAGTAAAAAAAATTAAAAAGAAAAGCTTTAAAAGCTTTTACACTGGCAGTCTGCCTAAACATGTTTTTTATGGGAACTGTTAAGTTTTGGAACAGGTCAGCAATCATGATGGAGAAACAAACAAAATGTTAAAGTAAATGAGAACGATTGAGTTTGTGGTTGTACACTGGTGATGCTTTCCAGATTCAGTTACATTTTTCTGTTAGTGGCATGCTTCTCCCCTTTTTTTTCGTGTGTGCCCACTTCCTATTTTCTGTTTGCCCTTTTCCCAGTCTATTCCTTCCACTGTTGCTCTAAACCTTTCTCCACCCCAACTTTTCCTGATGCCCAAACATCTTTGTAGTTCAAAGTTCCTGCTTTCCAAAGCCTCCAAGAGGTTTTCATGCTCTTCCCCGAGGCTGTGGTTTTTTTCCTGAGTTCACCCTGTACATGGGGGACCACCGCTACCCCAAAGCATGACTGGATCCAGTAGACTAGTTCCGATCTCAGGTGCCATTCGTGGCTGTGGTGGATTTGCCTGTTGGTCCCGTCTCTATTTATTAAATGTTTGATTGTCACTTTCCACTACCCCATCCCATTGAACTCATGCAGTAACAAACACTGAGCCTAGGGCAAGTTGGGGCCAATAAACTCACAAAGCACAGCAGTAGGGCTGCAGTGATAACGGCTCTCCAGTGAAAGGTGTGAAGCCTCTGTCTCCCTCATCTCATCTGGATGCCTTGTATGGTACTCAGAAGAAATGTTGTTAACACCAGCCCTTGTGCGTTGTCGGCTTGGATGTTGTAGCAAGACCCTGTTATCAAGGTCCCCTCTTCTGGATGGCAACCAGGGCTCTGATGCACAAAATTAAAAATCCTGTGGCAGCCTATTTCCCATTAGGGGAAAAAAAAGCAGATCCATTGAATTAATCAGATGTGTTAATAATGTAAAGTGTGTCTTGTCCCCTGTCTCATCCCTGTCTCAGTGTCCATTTATGCTATTGCCCTGCACTTTCTGTTTCACGTGTCATACCTGAAAATCAGGTGCTTTTTCTTTTCCATGTGTAGCCCATGCCAAAGTGCTTTGACAAAGCTGCTGTGGGGAGGCAGGATATCCCAGCAAAGGGACAGCCAAGCTCTTCTCACTGCAGGGGTGGGGAGGCAGTTTCGGGATGGGCAGTGTGAGGACCCTGGTTCTGATGGAGCAATCAGCACTTCCATACGCAAGAGATTTGAAAGCCATAGGTTCAAACTCAACTTTGAGGATTAACATTCGGGAGTCTGCATACTACGTGCCTTCAAAACCATGTGACTAAACACATTTTCATTTGCCTTCTGGTTTTTGGGCTTTTTGTGCCAGCGTTTTTAAAGCTTTCTTGAAAACTGAGAGGAAGAAACATCACTTTCTTGGTAGACAGTTGAGCTTCTTGTGTAAAGATTTGAGGAGTCAGGGCTTTCAGAGGAAAGCAAAGTATTGTCATACTTGCAGTGTAGTTGTGGCACCTTGCAACATGTGTCTCATTGCTTCCTCAGCAGCCTCTTCCAAATTCAGGAAGATAGATGAGTGTTAGTTCAACTTTTCCAAAGAAACAATATTTCTTTCCACTAGAAATTCTAAAACTTAAGTCTCCAAATTCCTTACTGAAGTTTTGCAGCAGGACCTGGATTCAATAGCAACTGAATGGTTCCCTAAAAGTCATGGCTCTGCCTGAGCATATAGATATCTTTCTGATTTCAGAGAGTAAATACTGCTCTGTGGTGCTGCAATTCATGCTGCTGGGGAGGCATTACTGGTGTTAATGCAAATATGCTGTGAAGCTATATGCTTCCTGCTCACTCTGAGCATTAAATTATTCCTACCATGAAAAAAAAAGCTGGTTTAATCTTTAGTTACAGAGTTATTCTCATCAGCAATGGACTTCCCTGGAAAGAAAGTTTCTTCCAGGAGTCGAAAATATACATAACCCCATAGAGGTTTTAAAATATATCCTAGTACCATTTAGTGAAAGCTGCTTAATTGGAACTCCCACACAGCACTTCGCAATTAATGGTGATGCTGCTGTTTAGAAAAAAGAGGGGGTAGAGGCTCAAAGTCAGAGTACAAAATACAGTAATGTCCTGTGGGGAAACATGATGCTCAGCTACAGACACTGTCACATATCTTTCATCTCAGTGTCTCCTGGTCACGAACGAGTCCTACTCTTCTCCCAGAGTATTTTTGAGTGGTACCCTGTGCTGCAGGGGAGCCTGGGGGCTGTACAGCTGAACCACAGTGCGTGTTCCTTTTCCTTGCACTGAGCAGCAGTTGGAGATACAGAAAGCATGCTAGGCATCTCCCAGGTCTTCCTTGCTGCACCATTTCGGTCCTGGATTTATTGGGCACCTGCTCAAAGGCTCCTGAAACTGAAGATGCTGCTTTGGGCAGAGCTGGAGAGAGGATGGGCTGATGCAGAATCCCTGAGTCATGTCCCGAATTCCCCTCTGCAGCAAGGCTGCAGGGTAACCTTGAGCTGCGCTCCTCTCTGTGCAGAAGATACGGCAGGATGCAACCCTGGACTTCGGCATCGGAACACCTGCATGAGGACTTCCCCTCCCCCTGTCCCCTGGCTCAGGACTAGTGAAAAAACAGCTTCATAACAGTGAGAAACAGCATCCTACATTAAATCAGAAGAACCCAGCTGTAGGTAAGGACTTAACCTGTAACAAATGAGGTTTTCCTCCCTCCGTTGTCCTCTAGTTCTCTCTCGTGTTCAGGATTGTGTTTCCTCCCTGTCCTTCACCAAGTTTGCTTGGGATATAGATCTTGGGGATCAGCGCAAGTTGGGGGCAAGAGTGCTTTTATTTAACTTCTTTTCACATAACTGGTTGATAAATGACATGAAAAAGCAAAGACTCCAGGTGCATGTAGTTATTAAAAATTATGAAGGGGGGAGCAGACATTTGATGCTGGTCACACTACCCAAAACCCAGCAACTATGTGATCTTAAGCTCACAGCTCCTTCTTCTTGCAGGACCTGGTGCACTATGGGTGGAGAAGACCCAGGGGCACCTGGGATTTGCTTTGTTTGCGCCAAACCCCTCACTAGATTTGACAGAGCAGTTTAAGAAAAAAACACCAAAACCCAAAAAAACCCTAAACCCAAGGACAGGAATTTCCTTGTTGACAAGAACAGTATGGGTAAGCAATTCCTGGGGGCTTTCAGCAGCCTCACCACAAATTTGCTGTGAAGCCTCGTGCTCCAGGAGCAGCATGGTAGAGACGGCTCGCCTTTGATGTTGGACCTTGAACCCACTTAATTTTCAGTGTAACTGGCGTTGTCACCACGGTTGTTACAGCTTGTGAAGGTGAAGTGGTGAGTTTGCACCCCAGGGAGGCTGGAAACAGCCACGTTTCTTCCTCCTGCCTCCCATAGCTGCCCCCCCTCCCCCCCTTCCATCTGACCCCACCGAGGTTTGATGGTGGGGAGATGCATTTAGCTCACACCAAAACAAACAGCCAGCCCTATTGCGTTCAGCTGTGTGTATCGTCCCATCCCTGCTGCATGGGGACAGCCTGGCCTCCCCCATCACCTGCCCTTGCTGGGGTAAGAGTCTGCTGAGCGAGCCAAGTCCTTTGCGTGGCCGCTGCAGCTCTCGTCCTACCAGGAAGGTGCTGTGTGGTGATGATCAAAGGCCAGACATGAGTCATCTCAAATCCAATGAATGATCATTAGCTAGGGGAAGAGGTAATTAAACTGGCTTCCCTATCTCGCTGTTATGCTCGGGGGAGTAATGGGGTGGTATTGCTGCCATTGAAGAACGTTATTTGTTAGGAGTGACTCATGGGCTGTGCGTCACAAGTCATACATGGGAAAAACTACTGGTGCTGCCGCTTGGGAGTTGAAAGTCTGGTACAATGTGCCCAGACGATCCTGGCAGCTGCCTGATAATGATCGCATCTTCTGGTGAGTGTGCCCTTCCTTTTCATCTCACCTAGAGGGAAACTATCAACATCAGGTCTGCTCTTGCCACCAGTGACTCCACAGGCTACAAACCTGCCCCACTGCAGAAGCTGAAGGGGAAACGGCTTTTGGTGAAACCAGTGGAGAATCAGAAGAACCAGGTGCAGAGCCCTGGTATCCCGGGCTGCCCAGGTCCTGCAAGGACTTTTTTAAGTCCTTGAGAAGGAATTTGACCTGCTGATCCAGGTCAAAGCTTTGTGACGGCTGTGATTCAGTAGTAAGCTACAGTGAAATTTCATTGCAAAGCCAAGACATTGGCAGTATCCAAAATCTGTCCCCAGACCTGAATTTCATAGTTGAGTTGGCCCATCTTTTGTTTTAAAAGAAGTCTGAGTGAACTTTTATTCTTATTTGACTGATTTTTATCCCACAGACTTGCAAATTTCAGTTGAATCAGGTCTTCTTAATAAACTTAATAAATTTTAAAAAGATATATTTCCTATAATTTTTGCTTCCAGAACAGTCTGAGATTTGGAAAGACAGAAACAATCAATGCTAACAGGAGGCAAAATAATTGCTTGGATCTTTACATGCTTTTTGCACTTTCAAACCTAATTTTAGATTGCAGCTGAGGCCTAAGTTTTGTTCTTTATTTGCCCAAACTGTTTTTCTTTCTTCCAGTAGTACAAACCTGGTCAAACTGTGTTTGTCCTTCAAAACTTAGTTCTGAGAAGTGCCCAGTGCAGAATTACTCAATGTAATGAATGTAAACACTGGGAAGATTACTTATTTCCTTTGTGCATGTTCTTTCGAGTTGGAATTTGATTACAGCACTTGAAGAATATCCTCTTACTGTATAAAAACACAATTATGGAGACCTGATCCTCATCCTCACTCCACAGGAGGTGCGCTGCTAAGGTGTGTAGGTGAAAAGCAAGCATGTCATGTCTTCTGTGCTCCGAGACTGTTGGGATCACTCTGTGGTGGTGTCTGCTTTGAGATGGTGAGTCCTGGGCCAGATGTTTCTGCTTTTTCATGAAAAAAGCCTGTGCATAATCTCAGACAGCATGAGAGGGTAATAAAGGGCTTGATCCTGCAAAAATGCTGAAAGCTGCAGAACAGCCAGAAGCCAAGTGGCACCTTCCCGCTGCCCATCCCAGTGACCCCACAGCAGAGCCACATTTCACATGAAGCTGCTCATCGCCCCCTGCTCAGTTTGTGCCCCCTGGCTAATGTGCCGTCATTGCTTTCCTGTGCAGGGACACATGGAGAGGACCTGCGGGTGCCTCTGCACTGGCACCAAGGCAGATGAGCAATATCCAGCTGGTCCAATGAAGGTGCGTTGAAGCGAACCATCGGGTGTGCCTGGCAATTGCAGCCTGTGCTGTCATCAGTACTGGAGGTAGGTGAATTCAAGCTACCTGTTTGCTGAACACATGCAAACATATATCTCTCTCTCTCTCAGACACATATGTGCAAAGCCAGAAAAAAAAAAAAAANGTAGAACTGCAGAGTATAATGTCATGCTAATCCACTGCAAAGAGCTCAACACCTGACCTGCCAAAATTGTCCCATTCTGGTCTCAATATTAAAGAAAGAGATTGGTGAAACCAGGTGGGCATTTTTCCAGGAGGTTTTCGAAGGCTTGGTTGCAGGCTGTTAGGACACTAGGGAAGAGTATGGCTTGCCCTGCAAGACCCACACTATTTTGATTAAACCTTGTTTTATTTTCTAGCCTTGAAGACTTCCCTGGGTTTAAGCTGCACATTCTTGAAGTGCACACCCCATTCCCAGTTACTGGGGAAGCTTAGACCATACATCGTGCCTGGCAGATGACTGCCTTATCCAAGCTGGGTTGGCAGTTGGTAAGGGACACCGACTGCCTTGCACCGTGGACTGGCCATGCACAGACACATCAGGACTCTGACCTCTTCTGGTTGGAGCCCCTGGGCATATCTGCAGCTCAATGGGGAATCCTGTCCTGCTTTCTATCTATCTCCAGAGTAAAAGCTCATTTTGCTTTTTCTGCTCCCAGCAGTCTGTGTGGCTTTGTTTAGAAGGAATTATACAACTAAATAAGAGCCAGTATGGAAGGCCAAATCTTGAACCGATCCGTGGGCATGACTGTGCTGCTGCAGGTGACATGTGGACACACATTATCTCTGGGAGGCTAATCTCCCAAGCGTGGAAAACAACATGAGGGCAGATGTAGCTGCAGGGCTGCGGAGCAAGCTGTTGGAGGGACACCCAGAACCAGGGACACACAGTGCGTTTTCCAGCTGCTGTGAAGCCCATGCTGTGCTGCTGGTATCTCTGTGGATAAAACTATGGCTTGGCCAGGTGTCCCTCATTTTGTCGTGAAGATCTCTCTCGTGGAAAAATCCCCCTCTCTTCTTCCCTCTTTTTTCTTTCACCGCATTGAAGCCTGGTTCAATAAACCACCCCTGTCCCATCCCTCCTTTCCCAAATCATACCAACAACAAATCAGGATGGACGGTAGCTAATTCTAAGTAAAGAGAAGTGTTCACATCCATAGCATCAACAGGGAGGCATGTGGGCATGTACCCAGTGCCCACAGGGACTGCCGCTGCTATAAGGCCACCACTGTGGAGAGCAGGATGAGCTGCCCCAGTCACAGTCCCGTGTAGGGTGCAGAGCAAAGGCACCTTCTTGGGTGGGAGGGGAGATCGGATGTTGCTGTGTGTTCTATGCTGACATCTCTCTGAAAGCAGTATCGGATGTTGGAACTGAAGTTGCTGCTTCACACCCTTTCATTTTTGCGGTCAGTTTGCCAGAACTGCGATGTGTTCTTTGTGAAGCCTCAAAAGGCAATTGGCAAAGGCAGGTCCAGATCCTGATCCTGGGAATGAGATGTTACACCAGATAGCCCCTACCGATTTTCTGGCCCACAGTTTTGGGTCTTGCTGGCTGCAAGCACAGGAGATGCAATTTCTGAGTGCACAGAGGGTGACTTTGCAGATTCCCACTGAAGTCAGTGGAAATCTTGCTGTCAGAACCAGCGACAGGATTTCACTGAACTTAGTCAAAAGACAAAGACGCTAATGACAAGGGGAATGGTGTGAACCTAAACCTTCTTGCATTTTTAAGATTGCAAATTTAGTCTTCCTTTAATCCTTTCTGAAGATTTCTTATCAAGCATTTCTTTTTCCCTGCCACTAAGCTGCTGGCGGACGGGGGGGCTGTCGGTCTGTCCCACACATTTGCCAGACCTCACATAGTTTCTCTCTCGGGGAGAAGGGAATAGTGATGGAGAGCAGCCTGCTAAATATGTCATTCAGGATTCCTTCCAATGGGCGCATCATTGCCATTCAAACCAAAGCCAACTTACTGGCCGACAGATACTTCATCTTTGAGGTCTCCTGCAGCCTCAGTGACCCAGGGTCAAACCTTCTCTCTCCCTGCTTCTTTATTTTTATTTTTATTTTTATTTTTATTTTTATTTTTTACCCTTAGAAGACAAGAACAAAGAAGCAAGAGCAGTCTGGTCCACCTTGAAATCTTAAAATGTTCCGAAGAGGTTTTGAAGAGAGAGAAGGTGCATGGCAGAACAAAGAGGTACAGGATATTTAACATGGTCCAGTTTTCTTTGCTGACCAACTATAGTTATTTGCATTGATTCAAAAGGAAAATAAAAAAGACCTCCACTATGTTGTAATTTTACACCATTTCTTATACCATTATCATTATGATAAGTGACTACGAAGTACATACAGGATCTTGAAAATCAGGTTTTCTTTTTTAGCAAGTTATTTTTTTAGGTAGAGTTAGTTTTGTGTTAGCTTGACAGTACCTGACATACTGCATTATTTTTAATAACCCAGAAATCTGCTCCCAGATTGTTGTGGCTGACGAATTAATAAGATAATGTTGCCATTTTAGGAAATCCCCTGAAAACAAAATGTAAAAAAGCCTAAAAGCCACCAGTCTGATTTTCAGGGATCCTTATTGCCCAGGGCTCCCATCAGTCAGTGAGACTGGAGGCAGCACAGCTTCTCCTAGATGTCAGCTCAACAGTGCTGAGGGGTTTTACTGGTGCAGATGGGAGGAGAGCCTGGCTCATAAAATGAGGTGGAGTTTGCCCCAGAATTTCCCATTTCTTTATTCCTCAGTTCTGCCACACTGAGGCATCTCTCTGACCACCTGCATTCCTGCCTCCCTGGCAATGGTGCACACAAACAAGGCTCTCCATTATTTATTTTTTTTTATGCCTAACCTCAATGCAAGCACAAAAGCCATTTTTTCTGCTTCTCTCAGGAGGCAGCCAGAGACCTCAGAGAATGGGAGGGGAATATATTAAAAAACAAAGGAAGTCTGCAGGTGTAAAATGTTTGTCATGCTAACACCTGAACAAACATATCACCGTGTCCTTGCTTATCTCCTTCCCACTCACTGCCTTTATTGAGTCCAGCGTCCTGCTAACTGCAGACATATTAATCAGGCTGTTAAAATAAAGTCACTGCCTCTGTACTGTCTTATCTAGACCATATATATGTGTCATTATATAGATCAGGGCCAGGCCGAGGGGCTTTTTTATACCTTTGTGATGACAGAGTCGCTCACTGCTTCCTGTTTACATGAGTTCCTGGTGCCTCAGAGGGAAAACCAGCCTCCCCAGTGACTGCAGCAACGTACTCTGTTGTCCCACCTATATAGTTATGACTATATATATAGTATTTTTCTCCTAATCCACTTTAATTTCATTATTTGCAGTCCTTTCCCCACAAATGTCTGTTTTCTCCTTCAAAATACCAGACTGAAGAAGCAGGGTCTCTTTTTGACCCCACACCTTTTGCAGCCCATAGTTGCATTAGTGATGGGGTTTTGCTCTGGGCAAATATCTCCCAGTGATTTCTGCTGCTATGCATTTGTTAGTTAGCCCTTGGTTTGTTACTGCATTTCCCACCCATCACCAAAACTTCCCAGATTTCTGCTATGAAGAGGTTGGCGTAGGGAGATGAAGCTGCCCCAGCTACGTGAGAAGCCATTTGCCCAGGGTGGCACTAGGCAGAGCAATGGTGGAGGAGGAAAGGAGGGGAGAGATTCCCTCACCACGGAACCACAGCATTAATGCCTCTTTTCTGCCTCTTCTCTCCCCTGCCACCCCAGGCAGAAGCCTGGTAGCTCGGGTTTTGGTCTTTCTCCCAGTGCCTGGGCTTGTCCCCTATCCACTGGGTTTTATCTACCCAGCCCGCAGCCCTGGAAGCTGTGGCAGGGAGCATCTCTGGGCACAAACAGACTGTAAATCTGGTTGTACACGTAACTGAAAAACAGAATCTCTCCCTTTCCTCTTTTTACATTTTTGATGACAGTTGATAAAGCTGTATGCAGATAAGAGCTTTGAGAGTGTCACCGTCTGCCTGGTGTGCTAAAAGTGCACCTGTAGTGGGCATTCAAAACAGAAGATGCTTCTCTCAAAATGAGTTGTGGGCACCATCAGAGCCGCCTATTGCTATGCTCTGTGTGGGTTTCCAAGTCCCCAGATATCTGAGTACCTCCGGAGAAGGCTGCCCTGGTTTTCAATCACCTCCTTTTTCTGTTCCTCGTTCCATTTCTGGTTCATTAAAATTAGAGGTGGACTAAAGGTTTGTCTTGGGAACCGAATGTCCTCACCCTTTGGAGATCTCTGAGTCACAGCTGAATGCAGGAGGAAATGTCATGGGTAAGTAAAGGGGATGGGGTCACAAATCAATGCCTCGAGTGTCTTACTTTTTACAAACACCCAACGAAAATACAGCAAAATCCTTGCAGCTTAATGCATGGTTTAGTACTCACGTACAATATACATGGGTATAATATTCATAATCAAAATAAATACATTTACCAGTTCTGTAAATCTCTATAAATCCTTCTTCTTCTTTTGCATGTAATAGAATTCTCCAAAGGCTTGAAAATGTGCATGGTGAGTCTCTAATGTACATTTTATTTGCTGATTTCCAGTGGCTCCGTATAGACATTTTAACTTCAACAGAACATCTCAGCAGGAACTTTCTTATCAGGATTTCTGAGACTCGCAACCGTATTCAGAACATCCAGTAGAAAGATTCCTGAGTCTCTGGAGACATCCCCGCTTAAAACCATATTTGCTTTCCTGGCAGTTTCCTCTGAGAGCCTTTGAATGTGAGGAACAGTGCCATGAGTGTTAGGCTTTTCTCTCCCCATTGCTGCAGCTCCAGTGGGTGTCGAGTCTCCTGCGCTTGCAATCGCCACGCTGCCGGGGAATCTGGTGTGTTGTGAAAAACGATGGAGATGATTATTTATGACTAAAGGTTCCCTCTACCTTTTGTACCAGGAACCTCTTTTGCCCTAGGAAATGTCTGTTTCTGAAAATGGCTTAGCAGTCAGCTAAGCTACAAACTGTTCTCTTAAAGGAGCCTCTCCTGCTCACGGCGCCCTGGGCTGCGAGGGAGCCTGCTGAAACAGATGCATCACGTCTGGCAAGCTTTTTGGTGCTAATTTCTATCAGGACAGCAGTTTTCTTTAAGTGGCTTGCCGGGATTAAAATAGGGTGAGAATTTAGCACCTAAACTTTTAAATGTAAAGGAAAGAGCTCTGTCCTGGTTGCAGGTGTGATATGGACTCCTTGCTCCTCGGTGTCACTTCCTCCTCTGTATGTAGAAGCCTGGTCACCCTTCTCTGTTGTGAGTGTCATTAGAGTCTGGCAGGCCATGATGGCTACAGGTTCACGCAGTAGGTCACATTGTCCATAGAGTACATAGATAGCCCCCAAATGAGCAGAGAGCCAGAACGCTCCCGGGAAATGCTAATGGCTCCATAAACTTTGAGAACATAACTTTGAGTGGCTGGAAGTGACAGGCAGGTCCCCAGAGTGATTTTGGTCATGTATTCACTCCAGTGCAATGTACACAGTAGCTATTTTTGCTTGTTTGCATAATAAACCTCTCTTACAGGATTTTGCCTTTTAAGTTCCCCCTTGAGTGACATTTATGAAAGGTGAGATTGTCACTGTCCCTGTGAAGTCTGAGAGAGGGTGATGCTGTCACTGCTACTCTCATGGCCATGCACTGAAAGCAGGTTTTAGTACCTTTAGAGCAAAAGTCTCAGAGCTCTTTATAAACAGGACACCACGTAGCCTCAGAGACACCAAGGCAGGCAAATCTTAAATTTTCTCTGTAGCTGAGGCAGGGTGATAGAGGGAAACCCTGCCCCAGTTTCAGGGAAAGAGTCAAGCACCAAGCACCCAGCCCTTGCGGGTGCCCGTGGAACAGAACCTGGGTTTCCGAACCCAAAAGCCTCCATCGCTCGAGTAGGAAATCCTTCCCTTCGGGTGGGTGTTGTCTTGCGCTTTTAGCTCTACAATTTGCATGAAAAGAGCTCATCCTGCTGTCAAAACAGCAAAGCCCTCACATTTTATGCTCCGCCACGAACTAGTAAATATGAAATATATTCAAATGCAGAAGGCATTCTGTTGCCTCCTTGCAGAAGCTGATCAATATCTTCTCTCTCAGCTAGTGCTGCTTCAGTTAGCAGCAGACAAGCCGTTGGGTTTAGGCTTCCTGGGCTGACTTTATTTTTAGCTGGGAGTGGCATTTTTCCTCTGGAAGCTTTCCCTTGCCTCACATCGCGCAATGAAAGCTGCTTGCTGGCATGACACTTTCTCCTCCTCGCTACTATTTTCCCTCTGCTGACTTCGTAGCCTTCAAAACATCAGTTTGCTTATTAAATTATCACGCTGCCCGCAGTGAGAGAGAAAAAAACGACTGAGTGCGCAGCTTGCGGCCGAGTGTTGTGTCGGGCACCTGCCTGCAAAGGGGGGACAGGCAGGGCAGGAGCTGCTGTAAGGGGGGCTGGCACTGCCGTTTTGCAAGGCATTAAAGCCCACCAGCACCTGGGACTGCTCTCTCTGTGCCTGGCCAGGCATCTCCCAGTTCAGGTCTGCTGAAAAGAGGCAAAGGCGTGCTGCACGGCCACAGGAGAATCATTTCTTTGTTGAACTCACTGAGTTGAGGGGGGGAGGGTGAGGGGGGAGTTGAGGGATGGAAATAAATACAGTTTGGCTGCTCATCTGTGAGGATTTTGAGGTGCAGCATGGTGGGCTCTGGTGAGAACTCAGGTGGGTCCTGAGAAAGGCGGCATGAGGGTATACTGGGACAGACACCACCACCCCTGCCAGCCACTACCACAAGACTGGGATTTCAGCCAAAGTCCTCTGTGGGAGATGGAACAGACCTCAGAGCCTGAGCTGATGGAGACAGGAGAGAATAACAGCATTGTCTTATGTGGTTTGCACTCCATGTTGAGACCATGTGTGTTTTCCAGCAGGGCTCGTGCTGTTTTCTGTCACTCCTCGGCTGGAAAGTTTGCCACAAGCTCCACCTCTTGCAGTGAGTCACGGTTCAGAATGTACACTTCTATGAAAAAAAAAGAAGAAAAAAAAAAGGGGGGAAAACCAGTAAGTCATGAGGGCTATGAAGAAATCTTTAACAATGAGAGGGAGTGTGCACCGTTTCAACATGAAATAAATCTTTAGAGAGCCCTGAAAACCTGTAAGAGGTGAATGAACTCTGCTCCATTTTCTGAAACCTAGTGACAGTATATGTCTCTATGGTGAAGCAATTTGTGCACTGACCCACAGGTTCTAAATTGCATGTCCTTTAGTGTCAAAACTCCTCCCTGCCCTGAAGAGCTGTATCTCCAAATGTGCCCTGCATAGCCACTGAAATGTCCAGCGTCCACCTCCGTGATACAATTATGCGCAGTAAATATTAGCACTGAATACCCAGGTGCTGGGCAGAATTAATGCAATACGTGCCTCTTCTGCAGTCCAAGCATGTTTCCTGAGAGCAATGATAACATCCTGAGCAGGCAGGCAATAGCAGGCTTCACACTGAAAAGATGCATAGATGATCCTTCCTCCCTCCCTCCAAACTCCTCGAAATTAGATGTGCAGAACTGGCGGCTGCTGCTGCTGCCTTCTGGAGGAGCCTGCTGCAAGAGCAAGGGCCTTGGTGAGTAGAGTATAAATTGTCTATGATATCTGAGCCTGTTTGAACTTTGGACTTCCCTCCCCTCGCTAGATAACATGATTGGAACCCCGGCCTCAAAGACCTGCCAGTTCACAATGCAAAACAACAGGGAAATAATTCCGCATGTCCCCAACAATCTCTTCTGCTAGGAAGATCTCCAGCCGGGGTCTGTGAATCCATGAGCCTGTGTACGCATGTGTTTTAAAATCTACATAGTTGTGGCCAGGTACACCTCTAGGTCCATGCTGTTTCCTGCACCTAGTAGTGCATTTGTGCACTTTGGGGGTTTTCTTTATTACTTGCTTACATTGAATACACACTCATGAACCTGAGCTACCTTTTCATCTCTGTTCTTCCTAGAGGAACCTTTAGTCCTGTTAATTCTCTCTAAGACTCATAATCCTTTAGTATTTAGGGTGGTAAGAACTGCCTTCTCTGGCACATGGGATGAACCAATGTAATGGTTCTTCATCTCCATGGTGGGGGCAAGATACCCACACGTGTTGGTGAAATGTCACTCACCAAATGTGTGAGACATGATGGATTTGGCTATGGTTGTTTTTTAGCATCTGTGACAACAAATGTAGCAGGTCAATAAACTCCCTGGCTTGGGCATTTGACTGAGGCAGCACCATTCGAGTGGAAAATGTGGTTTTCACCAGCTCACAGTTAATTTCCCCTTGTCCTTGTGTCATTGATACTCTTGTCACTTCCCGTGCCACTGATATGCCCAGACTTTCCTGAGAAATACATGACATTGTGCAAGCACATTCTCCTGCTTGCTTACAGCCAGCCGTGCTGATGAGCCAGACCATGGGCAATACAAAACATCCAGCCTGCTGCTGTTTGTTATATTGCTCCAGAGGGGAGGGGAAAAAGGTCCTGCTATACATCACATGCAAAAATTAAAATTATATTAATTTATTTAACAGCACACCCCATTAGGAGTAAATTGATGTTCTTAGAGGGCTCCGTGATGGAGTAGAAGTGCCTCATTAACATTGGATCTATCAACCTGGGAGCAGGAGCAAAGTCAGAGAGAGTGGTGACTGGCAGTACAATGAGTCCACCAGACCCCATGCAAGGACGTTTCCTTCAGTTGCTCAGCCTGCATTCACATACAGCCCGCTCTCCAAAGACACCATCTGTGCAGGTTTCCAGTGCCTGGGTCGTACCTCTGCAACACAGCCCTGGCTGGATTCCTTAGGCTTTTCACGGCTTTTTGAACAGGGGAAGCAGCTGTGGGTGGTCTGAGTACAAGCCAGACCCCAGGTGACCTTGAAGCTGCCTCCCACAAGCTATAAATCATAGAATCTTAGAATCATAGAATGGTTGAGTTGGAAGGGACTTTAAAGATAATCCAGTTCCAACCCCCCTGCCCTGGGCAGGGACACCTCCCACCAGACCAGGTTGCTCAAAGCCCCATCCAGCCTGGCCTTGAACCCCTCCAGGGATGGGGCATCCACAGCTTCTCTGGGCAACCTGGGCCAGTGTCTCACCATCCTCACAGGAAAGAATTTCTTCCCAGTATCTAATCTAAGTCCCCCCTCTTCCAATTTAAAAACATTACCCCTTGTCCTGTTACTACACTTCCTGACAAAGAGTCCCTCTCCATCTCTCCTGTAGGCTCCCTTTAGGTATTGGAAGGCAGCTATAAGGTCTCCCCAGAGCCTTCTTGTCTCCAGGCTGAACAACCCCAGCTCTCTCAGCCTGTCTTCATAGGAGAGATGCTCTATCCCCCTGATCATCTTCATGTTGGTATTGCTTTCTTCTTAGTATATTGCCCATTAAACCATTCTTGGTCTCCAGCTCTTCTGGGCTCCAGAATTAACTGCTGGGAAACCTGCAATACCCTGGCAAGAGGACTGATCTGCTTCAAGTTTTTTTGTCCGAGCACAGAGCTGTGGTAATTCACCTGTCTCAGAACTGCTGCTTAATGGCACCTTTTCCAAACAGTAGGAGTTGTTGGAGGCAGATGAAAGTCACCAAGTTGGGGTGGCTCCAGTTAGCACCACAGTGGTGACAAACCCATGGAGGGAGCAGAGATGAGGCCAGGCTGGACGGGGCTTTGAGCAACCTGGTCTTATGGGAGGTGTCCCTGCCCAGGGCAGGGGGGTTGGAACTGGATTATCTTTAAGGTCCCTTCCAACTCTAACCATTCTATGATTCTATGATAGATGTCCCAAGAGCAGTCCTTGCTCCCTTCCTGTGCCTCCTGGGTAGTGGGTAGCAGAATGCTTCTAAGTTCTGTCCTAGGTTTGTCCACAAGAGATACCTTCACCCAGCATTCTCAGGACTCCGATGGTGGCAACAGAGGAGATAGTGAGATGTTGGCAGCTGTTTTTAAAAGCCCTTTCTTTCCAACACCTGGAGAAATACTTCTCACAGTCATATTTCTTTCACAGGCTCAACCCAAACTTGTACACTTCAGCTTCCTCTGCTCTGGAGTCTCCAAGTTGATTGCTCTGTGCTTAATGAAGCAACTAGGACCTTTTCACTCTGTTTCTCTCTACAGAACTGGATTCTTCAGGAGGAAGAATTGGTGAGAATCTACTTCAAAACAGGTAAATTATGATACATTCACACTCAGTTTCTCCTGCTCTTGAACAGGGCACAGAAACATGGCTTGCTCAAGGATCAGCACAAGTGTTTGGGACATCTGGCCTGCAGCAGTGATTAATTAACATACAAGCGGTGATGGTGCATGTGGGTCCTCATGGAGCCTGGACACCACTGTTGTCAGGAGGGGTTTCCCCTCGGGTGTGGGGTCTGCACTGCCTAGGCCCTGGGCAGCTGTGTTTTCTACCACGGGTGAGCTCTTCCTGGGCATTGTCACTGCACTTGGACATGGTCCTACCCCGTGTAAAGCCTTGATGCAGTGCCTCTGAGAGGGAATCACTGTTCCCTGCACGAAGACTAGCCCCATACGAATATGTAACAGGTTACATTTCCTTCTTGAATCAGATATGCCTGTCGTAACTAAACTTCTGTTGTATATAAATGGGAAAGTTTCAGTGGAAAATAGCACTGCTCATGTCTAACCTCCTTCTGTAATTAACATAGATTGTTTTCTGCATTTGCACCTAATTACCATCCTGACTGATCATTAAGATGTACATAGAGTTAGTGTGCTACTTATTCATCCGGAGAGACCTGGGGAGGGAAAGCAGGGCAGAGAAAAGAGCCTGGAAGGCCTGCATCATTCTCTGAACATGTTCCCACCCACAAATGAGGTACCGCATCCTTCTTTACCCTGCCAAGGCAGATACAGCCATGCGGGATCTCGGGGCTCACGTTTTAAACCAGGATATGCATTACCAAGTCAGCAATGAGCGCAAGGGCACTCCGTGCTTTTTGCCAAGGTGTTTACCTACCTCTCATGCTGTTTTCTCTGGGGCTTAGCATGATACCCATCAGCTCCTACACTCCTCATGAAGACAGAAGTTGTTATTATCAGGCACCCAACAAGTCAGGCACAGTCTGTTTCTTCCTCTGCTGAACTGACTGTTATCTGCCTGTCTCACGGGCTCCCTCTTATTAATTCAGCTCTGGCAGGCAACTGAAAGCTTCTAGCTATGGCTGAGGTGCTCAGCCTAGGAAAGGGAATGCATCGTGTTAGCTGCATCTGGCCCCCGTCTGGTTTTAATACGGCGAAGGGGAAAACAAGAAGGTGGCTGCTATGTTCAGAAATGTGGGAAGCATTTGCAGTGAGGAGTGAAACTGTGCCAAGACAATTAACGGGGAATGGCTTTATTTCCAGAAGCTTGCATTGGGTCATATCACAAATCTGTAAGGTTAGGCTTTTCCAGGTACTTCGTGCTGGACTGTCGTAGTACCTTGTAAAAGCTGACTGACATGGCACCACAGCCCTGGAAGAAGGAGAAATTTTAAGGCCAGTAGCAGCAAGCCTGCCCAAAACCACCACCTCCATCCCAGTGCCATGGGGCAGCCAGGAGCTTACTCCTTCCTCATTCATTGCTTTTTAACCAGATTTCTGCTGTGAGTCAGGAAGGACAAGCCATGAGGCTTAAAGCTGAAGAACACATCCATTCAGGTTCCCATGAAGCAAGCCTGTTCAATTCTGCAGAAGCTTAATTAGGGTCAGCACCATGTTTGCTGGAGGGAGAGAGAGAGCCCCTCCTGCAAAGGTCTGTGTACCAGTCCCAGTTCCACCCCTTCATGCAGCCTCTCTCTTCACTTTATTGATGATTGAAATGCGTATTTTTTAATTTGTCTTTTTTTTTCCCCCCCTGCATTTGTTCCTGTGAGAGGACAAAGGAAAGAGTCAGCGCTTTCTCTTCTGCGCTGGCCAGAAACATGTCTCCCAGTCTCTCTTTCAAACTGTGTCCTCCCACCACTGGGGTTCCAGAGTGTGGCCAAGGAAGGCTGGCTACAGGTGTGGCCAGAACATCTGCAGTGTGATGATTTGGGTTTCTTTTCATTTTTTGGCAAAGTTGTGAGGTGCCCGGGCCCAGCCTTTTCTCATGGCTTACTTTGACTCAAAAATCAATGTTTCTGGCAAGGTGCAATTGCACACTAAAGTTTCATTTCTGCATACAGCACACCCACAGCACAATTTCCAGGTTGTATAACCTTGGAAGTCATCAGGAACAAGAATAGCCATTTAAGGCTCTGCCTGGATGGGCGGGGGTAAAACCAGGTCAAGGAAGGAGAAGCCTTGGCCATACTCAGTTAGGAAACTTTGTAGGACAGAGGAGTATATAACTCTAAGAACAACCTGGGAAAGTGGATTTGCTGACAAGTAAAGGTTGGGTGCCATTAATTATTTTCCAAAGCAAAAGAGACAAGCAAAAAAATGGAGGCTTGTTCCAAAGCACATGAAGTCCAGGAGAGCCTTTCCTATATTCTCAGTGGGTGTTGGAGCAGGTCCCCAGTACCACCCAAGGACAATCTGATTTCAGTTACTGCTCCGTTTCTTTCTTTCTATCTTTATTTCTACTCAGGAGGTGCTGAGGACTTTCTGCTCAAAACCAGCTCACAGATTATATCTCACCTCATGCTTGTGAGCTGCACTTAGGGACTTGTGCAGCCACCTCCACCCTCGCAAAGGCTGCTGCAAACCCCATGGGGAGCTGCTGGGAGAGGTGTTTGCTTTCCCTCTGTTTTTCCCTCCTCCTCTCCAGAAGCACACAGACTGAAAATCCCACTCTCGGTGATTCAGATCAACAGACGGCCCTGTTATTTCTCAGACAGAGAACTATTAACATTTCCTGCCGACAGTTATTTTGGGAATATTAAGCCCGAATGTTTTGGTGGAAAGTGAATTCAAAGGGCCACAAGAACAGGGGAATGAGTGAATGAACCCAAGCAACTCAGCAACACTAAAAATTTTGTAACGCTTTTTTTAAACACAGAGGGAGCTTTGATACTGCACATGGCAACAAAGACTTTTGTCATGTAGGCTGCTTGGAGTTAATATGAAAGCATCTCCATTGTGCCGGCGTTCGGTCACAGGAAGCAAAGCTTGTAGTGGAGCGTGAGATAAAAATATTTTTCAGGCTCGTCACTTTTTGACATCTCCAATCCAACACTTCCTCCCCAAAGCGGTGTGTACAGACAGCTCCATCACGGCTGCCACTTCTGATCTTCAGCCTCACCCACCCTTGGAGCACATGTGCTGAGGCAGACTACATGAGGAGGTGGAAGAGCTTACGGTGACAGTCTGAAATCAGCGGGGACGGCTCATCTGTTTAAGGCACGCAAGAGCCGGCCTTCAGTGAGCAGTCATTGTCTTTCACACTGAAGCACAAGGGAGTTGAATCTGTCTATGAAATTACATTATTACACAACGGTGGGAAAAATCAACGTCCTATGGTCATGATTATGCAGGTTTTGGGCCATGCCAGAGACCGCTAAGTGGCTTTGGTTTGATTTTAAAGAAGCAGCTGAGCATTCAGGTCATTCAATAAGACAAAAGTCCTTATTTTCAGCAGAGGTAGTGCATGCTCTGGATTAGGATCTGTGTGCCTAATTTCAAGAGTGTATTTCTTTTGGAAAAAAAAGCTTTTACATTTTTCTTTTTGTTACCTTCTGCCTTAAGATCTCAAAGCAAAGCAAGATTTAAACAAATTACAAGTAACCAGGAACACATAATCTTTATTCACAGTAAATGCTTTTCCTAGAAGAGCTCTTTGGAGTGCATTTGCAATATATTGAATAAAAATTTGCATTTTAGAAGAAGAATCAGCCTTTCTAGGTCTGTGCAGTGAAGAACCTGTCCTGCTAAATATTTCCCTGTAGCTGCAACAAGCTGTGGCTTGGTCCTGATGCTTGGTCCTGATGCATGCACTGTCTCATCTCCTTGAGATTGGGTAAATGGCACGGTTCGAATGGGAATGTTTGTCCACACTGCATTTCTATGTAGTGTGCAGTACAGCTACTGGGAATATAAAGAAGAGTAGTAGGGCACATGGGGTTTGCTACTACCAAATGGTGTAGTGTATATACTGTCTAGATTTGGTACACCACGAGCTCTCTTTCAGCCTCCAGGCACATATTTGCACACACCATATAGCTGATGTTGTCTATCCTTACTGTACATAGTGTGGTTTAGGTTGGCAAGCCATGGACTTACAGCATCCTGGCCTGTATCAGGAACAGCGTGGAGAGCAGAACTCGGAAGGTGATCATCACCCTGTCCTGGGCACTGGTGAGGCCTCACCTCGAGTGCTGCATCCAGTTTTGGGCCCCTTCTCACAAAAAAGACATGGAGGTGCTGGAGTGGGTCCAGAGGAGGGGAACAAAGCTGGTGAGGGGTCTGGAGAATAAGCCTTATGAGGAAAGGCTGAGGGAGCTGGGGGTGTTCAGCCTGGAGAAAAGGAGGCTGAGGGGAGACCTTCTCATTCTCTACAACTCCCTGAAAGGAGGGTGTAGCCAGGGGAGGTCAGTCTCTTCTCCCAAGTAAGAAGTGATAGGAGAAAGAAAATGGCCTCAAGTTGCACCAGGGGAGGTTCAGGTTGGATATTAGGAAAAATTTTTACACCAAAAGGGTTATTGCGCATTGGAACGAGCTGTCCAGGGAAGCGGTTGAGGTACCATCCCTGGAGGTATTTAAAAGCCAGGTTGACATAGTGCTTAGAGACATGGTTTAGTGATAGTTTTTATCAGAGTTAGATTGATGGTTGGACCTGATGATCCTAAAGGTCCCTTCCAACCTAGACAGTTCCATGACTCTATGACTGATTTTCAGGTGGACACCCCATGGCTTGGTGGAGAAAGGACATATAGATGAGAGCTTTATTCTCAGCTGTCTGAGACTTAAAAATCAGCTATTTTGTCCAGACTGTTTAAGACTTAAAGCAGCAAGGTAGGTGCTTGTCTTCCCATGATTTTTCCTCATTATGTTTGCAGCACCTAATTATCATGTGGATATGAATTTTGAAGTGGCCCATGCCCTCTCCCTTCTGATTCCTATTTCAGTAAAATAAAGATTATAATCTTTGTTGATCTCACAGGGATGCTGCGAGGGACTGTTATATGGCTTTTTGTCTTATAATAGAAGCTATAAAAGCTCATAATGTCTTTTTAGCAATGGAGATCAGTCTGGAGTGTCCACAAAGGCTTTTCAAGATGTTTTGATGAAGTGTTTTGAACCAGTGAGGGCTATCCTGGCCTCAACCCCAGACTCAGGGGGTTCATGCAGAGCAACTGGTTTGTCTTTGAGGCAATTCTTTTGTCCTGGGTTTTGGCAGCTCTTTTGGAGCAGTTTGAGGAGAATGAGTAGTCCCTGAGCAGGATGGCCAAGACACCATTGTCTTTGTACACTTATCTCACGCACAAGAAATCCCCAAAACTGTCTTTCTGAGAGCCTGTGAAACCCTTCCCACAGTCGCCAGTGGCTGTGGATGAACTGACACTGGTCACCTGTGGCATCAACCAACAATGCTCCAGGTCTGAAGTTCCTGTCCCCTGAGGTACTCGCAGGCCCATTTCAAGTTCCTCTGAGTCCCTGGAGCATGTCATAAAGATTATAGAGTACATGTTACTCAGACTTTTTTAGGCTTAATGTTTTTGCATGTTGATACCATGCTTGCTAATTATCCATGCTATTATCTTTATTAGACTTCCCCTTCCTGCCTGATACACATGATGGTGAATTTGTGACGGATTCAAGCAGAACTAAAGAGGGAAAAATCTCTACTTTCCAATCTCCAAAGTGTCCTGAGTTCAGTTTCTGCCTTGCTTTGGGTTCCTCCTCCTGCCTTTGTGGGAGCTTTGCAGTATTTCTGTCTCACATGCCTGTCTCCCCTCCGTGTGCCCAGGGATCACCCTCACCTGGGCCAGTGTCACCAGAGACAGCTCCTCTCCAAATGGGTGGATGGCCAGGGCTTGTGCTCCTCCCGCCCCCCGCCCCTTCCCCATACTCTGCAGAGCTGCATCTGGATGGGGCTCGTCCTGCCTCAAGCACCCTGGGATGGGAGACATGGGATACTTCACCTTCACAGGCTAGTATGAAGAAATAGAAAGAGTCTGTCAAGGGAAACCAAACAAGGTTAATAAATCTTCCCACTCAGTTACCTGCTTCTCTCTCTGTCTTTTTCAAGGATTGAATTTTCATTTTATTTTTATTTTATTTTACAGATCCCTTCTCTATGGACAGTCTCTAAGGCAAGCACCAGGTTATTGTCCTTTTGGTTTTTGCATTTGAGATTGAGCTGAGATTGACCACAGCATAATCATCTGCCTCAGTTGCAGGGCTTTTGCTTTGATGCATGCATTTCAGCTTTAAAGTCTTCTTCCCTCTCCAGCAGCTGTAAACCACATCCTCATCCTCACAGCGTATTTTGCCTTGAGATTCATGTGAGCAGAATAAATGGACATTTACTCTGGTTTCTTGCACATGGGTTTGGCAAGACCCCTGCCCCTCTTCCTTACCCACTATGGTCTGGTTTGCTTTCTCTGTGTGCCTGACTGTGCACCTGTAGGACTACAATAACACACATAATAACTCCCTCAAGTGAATCCTGTTGGGAGAGGCATCGGGGGCGATGGCATAGTAACTGAAACAGCATATCAGGGCTGAGCACGCGTAATAACAAGCTGTTCTGCAAATTGTGGCCTAAAAGAACCATAAAAACAAAATTTGAGGGAGAGTTGCTGTTATTATGTTACAGAGGCTGTGATTTCTCTTGCTATGTTTTGCCACTGTCTTGTTTTTAGCTTTTCACCTCTGTGCTGTATGAGATGACAAGTCTTTAAAAGCATTTAACTGTTATACAGAATATAAAATCTCTGTGTCGACTGCTGGTTCGATCACAATCTGCTATGATACAATATATGTCATCTCTTCTCTGCATTAAATCTAACAAGGAAAGGGAATCCCACAACATCCTCATCCATCCCACAAACAGCAGTTGGGTGGGAGCAACCAGGACCACTGTGGTCAGCACCCAACTGCCTGTTATATTCTTGCAAAGGATGTTTGGGAATAGTGGGACCTAGTTGAAGCAGATAAAGTTTTGGTGGGAAGGAGAAAGTGTCCCTGTCACATGCTGTTTGCTCCTTTTTGCTTGCCATACCGCTTTAAATAACAGCATGGACTAGTGGTCCCTTGTAACCACCAGTACTGCAGCTGTGTGTTGCTTGTGAGTGTCATCAGGGCAGTGGAGATGAAGCCTTTGCTCTTACTGCAACATAACATTGTGTTGCCTGAACCTAGCTCCTGGGCCTGCTGAACCAAGCTGATACCCTCCTTCATTGAGGAGTTTTCTTCCTTTCCCCAAAAGCCAGCTCTGAAAGGGAAAATTTTTTTATATTTGGTTCTAGGCAGTGTGGAAGCTTGTTCATAAATTACTAACCCGCACAGCTCTATGAGGGATCAAAAACCTCATTTTTTCAAGTTTACTGAGACTGTGCCATATATCTTGTGGTGTGCAATCACAGCCTGTATTTGGATGCTGTCCCTGGGAGTGAGCTTATGGCTGATGGCATGGGTGAAGAGCTCTGTGCTTTCAGAGAGCACCCCATGACCACCTCCTGATGCACATTCCCATGCAGAGCTCAACCGTATCAGCAACCCACCCTATTGCAAACAGAGGGATGACAGGAGAGCTACCACCAGCTCTGCAGGGACTTTGTCAAAGTAAATATGCACAGCCAGGGACCCACCCTTTGCAGGAGCAGTTCTTCAGATGGAGGAGGTGGAGCCAGCCCCATGGACATATTTGAGCTCGGCTGCTGGAGGGAGGAGACAGGCGATGGGGAATTTATCTTTTTGCAGTCAGCAAGAAAGCTTTCACAACCAAATAGAAATGTCTGTTTTTTTCAGAAGGCAGAGTGTAAAGGTACCCGAGAGCTGGCAGGGAGCACAGAGGTGGGCTCAGAGTCAGCCATGAGTAAAACATAGGCTCGTGGGTCCATAATATGAGTGGTTTAACACCACTAGTCATACAGCAGGTTTGTTTTCTTGCCTCTCAGACTTCCAGCATATTGCATACGAGATACCACTAAAGAGGTGACATGACACAATATCAGAGTGGTTTTTTTCCTCCTCATAGCAAGAATATACAATAAACTCTCTGGGAAGCACATCTCAAGCTATCTCCAAGAACAATAGAGGCTTGTAAGGCATCCAGTGAAGTCAAAATAGCTGGAGGCTGTGAGGCACATAATAACTTTTTGTGCTTGCATAGTGTTTCGTTTTCAGGCTGATCTAAGACAGAAAACAACCCGATTATTTATTTTCTTTTAATTGTCTGCTTCTCAGGTTGGTGGGTTTTTTTGGAAAACCAGGACTTGCCATTTTATTTATCCACACTGGTAAGAGCAGGCTGGTGCCACGGAAACAGGGGGTCTCCTGTGGATGCTTCTGTTCTTTGGAGCAGATCATGGGAGCGGAAGGAGAATACTGAGAGCTCGGGGGAAAATTTAAATGGCAATCACACATGGTATAAGAAGGAAGCAGGTCTCTGGAGGGGGTCTAAGGGGTGCCCCAGATTGTGCGTGGGAGTGGAGCCTGCAGCAAACTGTTGTGATGACTGATGGACTGTGGCCACCAGTGCCTGAGCTGCCACTGCCTGCAGATTGCTGTGGCAAGGGAGGAGACCTGCACCATGTACCCACTGGTACCACTGCTGAAGCAAGCTTTCAGGGTGGGGAGTCCGGGGGGGTGAGGGGGGTGCTCTAGTCTCTTCCCCTAAATACTGCAAGATCACTACCACTGCTGGGGAAAAAGGGAAAAAGGATCATTGCAGAAGTTCATGGGACCCGATTATTCTTTATCATGACTGGGTTCAGTGGAAGGGGGGCCCTAATATTTAAGACACATTTTGCTACCTATTTATGGCAGCAAATCCAGGTCTCACTTAGCAGGGATGAGGTCCCTAACATGCTGTGTTCATCCTAACGGTGTACACAAAATCACAACAGACTCTAAATCAGCATTCTTACATATTGCTCCTAATTATGAGTTGCATAGACTTGGATTTCAGGAGGGTTTTGAGGAGGCTGAGAGTTTGTTTTTGTTTCCTTTCCTCCTAAAAAACATTTTTAAAAAATTCATTAAGCTGTATAAATAAAGATCATAATGTGCAAAATCATACTTGCTAGAGATGGTTTTCATTATTCCCTAGGAAGAAGTCATTTATGATCATCTGAACTACTGGGATTCGGTGTGAGGAGGAGGAAATGGACTTTGTTTAATTCCAGACCCCGTTCTCTGACTGTGCGGCTGTCACCCATATTCTGGGCAGCTGCTTTGTGCTACCAGGCAGAGGGGAGGGAGGGTGATAAGACATAGCTGCAACTGGAGGGCAGGGAACTGATGTCTGGCATTTAAATCAAGACTTGGGATGCACTTTTTCCCTTACATGGTTCAAATTGCAGATCCCAACAGCAGCTGGGTATCTATGTACACGTTCTGGCGCAGTGGCATAGATGTTGTATTCTACTTGGCTGACATATTTAGCTGAAATATACAGTGCTACTAGTCTCAGGCAAAATTTTTCATCAGCAAATCATTTATTACAGTGTCAGAACAGGGGAAACAATTCAGCAAATATTTTCAAGGAATACAAAAAGCAAAAGCAGATGAGTTCAAAGGACTTGGTAGTAGCATTTTCAATGTGGAGATTTTCCTTTTGCAGTTGCTGAGATTTGACAGATTCTCTGAAAATTGGAGTAATTATTGGTAAAGAATACCCCTTTTACTTCCTTCCCCACCCCCCTTCCCTTCTTACATGCATCTTTACATGCACGCTCAACATCCAAATGTGAGGACACACTTGGTACAGGGCAACACTAAGCTCCTGTCCCTTCTCCATATCGTTTGTACTTTTGGAAGAACCCTTCACTATTAAGCTTTAGGATGTTTTTGGATATTGATTGTCTTTTCTGTTGAAATTCTTTCACTTAGGTTAAAAATACTTGAATATACAGACCAAAATTTAACACTCAGCCACCCTTACTGTAGGCATACAGTTATTATTGCCTTGTCTGAGCTGGTGTGTATTTAGTCCTTTCAGTCTCATTACTTTTCTTGCTGTTTGAAATCTCCCCTTTCTCTGTCCCTCCCCGACAACTAGTGTATAGCTCCCCTACCAAAAAACAAACAAAAAGCTATAGGCATCTCAGTCCACTTTATCTTGACTGGTTTAGTTCATCTTGGGTCCCCTCCATAGAATCATAGAATTGTAGAACAGTTCAGGCTGGGAGGGACTTTTCAAGGTCATCTATTCCACCCCCCCAGCAATGAGCAGGGATATCTTCAACTAGATCCAACCTGACCTTGAACATTTCCAGGGATGGGGCATCTACCGCTTCTCCAGGCAACCTGTTTCAGTGTTTCACCACTCTCATTGTAAAAAATTTCTTCCCTAAATCTAGTTTTAATCTATCTTCTTTTAGTTTAAAACCATTACCTCTTGTCCTATTGCAACAGTCCCTACTCCATCCCATAGAACAACCCCCCATTTCCCACCTACCTCTTTGGAACCTACCTTGTTCCAAGCTTCTTGCACAAGACGTAACCCATGTCTGACCCTCTTCTCCAAGCTTTCCTTTACGTGGCTTTTAACCCTCTCTGAGTCAAAAAACAGGGAGCCAGGGATGCCTGTGCTCTAGATCACTTCTTGGTAGTGGTACTCACCTTATTCCCATATGTCTCTCTTCACAGAGCTTACAGCATCTTGCAGAAAGTGTGGATGTGGCTTTTCAAGCTTGTCCAGCTTCTCTCCCTCCCTGTCAGGGTGGATCCGTACATTCCACCCACATTTCAAGGGAGGGCCTGAGCTGCAGGCTAGGCTTTGGAGGAAGAAGGAAGGAGCTCTTTGACCACCTGTGACCTCCTCGGTATCTAGAGAAACTCCTAAGCGCAAATCAGGGAAGCTAGCCCTGAATTGCCCTTTTCTTTTACTGTTTTACAGATGTTGGGAAGCAAAATATTTTGGGTTGAAGAAAATGTTTCTTTGGCTCAAGACAGTTTATTTTTCCTTGCTGAAAAAAGGGGGAAAATACGTTTTTGGACAACTCAGACTGATTTTTTTCTCCTTTTTTTTTGTTCTAGCTACCTAACTGAAAATATCAATTATTTTCACAGACACAGGCATTCTGCCAAACTCCTGCTCCGTATGACTAGTGCTCCAGTAGAACTTTATGGATTTGTTATCACAGCAGATTCAGCCTCGTCTGTTTGGCTTCTGTAAACAACGTTTTGCTGTTCTTTATGGTTCCTCGCCCCTCCTCAGAGCACGGTGCTAACTGCACCACTCCCTGCACATCTGCACATCTGCTACCTGAGGTTAAAAGCACTTGACCCAGGCACAGCCCAGGCACTCCTCTTTCTGTTGGACTGTGCCCTTCTTGGCCTTTGTGCTTGCTCGTTTTGTTGTTCAAGGTGTTATTCAGCAATTGCCACCATTCCCCAAACAGCTAAATCGCTTATATTTCTCACAGCTGACACAGAGGCCAAAGTACTTCATGCTATTAACCATCTCTGTGTTTAGCCTAGGAGGTCATTAGGCTGCCCCTGCCATTAAGGCTGCCTTTTCATGAAAGTGCAGGACTGGAGTGCACTTGCCTCTACTTCCAAATGTGCAAAACCGGGACGAAGCAGCTGGGATTAAGCATGACATTTCTTGTGATAAACCCTTGTTGTCCAGTTTGCTGCTGGTAGGACAGGCATGACAGGCTAGTGAGGGAGTAGAAAGCAATCCAGATGCAGGGCCCCATCCTTGAATACTCAACAGTGGACGGAGTTTTCAAGAGTTAAAATATGGGTTCTCTTTCCTGAGGAGCTGTAGGTATGTATTTTCCCCAAAGTTCCTTTGAAGTGCCATAAAGGGAAGACCAAAGCTATCAAGGCTGGTCCAAACATTTGGAAATTCTCCAGACTATAGCTCCTGTGGATTTTGTGCCCACAGCTGGACCAATGCACTCCCAGCGCAGGGGTGGCTTGATGTTTTGGACTGTTTTGATTGCCATAGGTTTTGGACCACTCATGAACCGTTCAGGATTTGGGAACTGCATTCCTCAACCACAACCAAAGATCTGGAATGTGATGTTCTGATGAAAAAATTACATGCTCCCTGATCAGTACATGCTTATTTGTGAAATTCATTGCTTCTGATGTTCAGAAGTCAAGATGAAATTTGACTGCAAGCTCAGTAATATGGTTGGTGACACATCATCCATGCCACAGAAGTCATTAAAAATACCATTTCTGCCACAAGAATTCACCATGAAGTAATGTATGTTTTCCAGGGTTTTTGTTCATGCTACACTAATTCATAATACAGGGGTTTTATTCATTAGATAATAGATACTTCAGGTAATGAAAATTCATTCTGTGTAGCAGAAATACAAGAAGAAGTGGCTTCTTATAACTGTTCAAGGGCTCAAAAGTGGATACTTGTATGCTTTCATGTTTGATTCTTGTTCCACATCACTTCAGAAGCATAATTTTTGTTGACAGAAAATTGGCCAGGCTTAATAAAGCAAGGTACTTCTGTATCAGCTTCTGGGTTCTTTCTAATGCGTTGTCATTTTAGGCGTTAATTGACTTCATAGGCAAGATACTGTGGGACCAGGTTTTCAAAGGCTTATGGCTCTGTGGAAAGATAAGCCACAGGAAACTTTTTTTTTTGTTAATACTAACAAAGTTTAATGTGTCTTACTTCCCAACACTGCAAGAGGCAGAGCACCACTGCATGTTATTTGAAGGGAGAGAAAGTGCATAGTTAAACTCCCAGCTCACACATGGGTGACACTGGGGCCATTTTATCATTGGAGAAGAAGAGCATCTCAGTGCATCTCCTAGTTTGTGTAATGGGAAGCTGGAGAGCTGATCACTTGACATAGTGCCAGATCCCTTCAGAAGCTTTCTGCCTCCATCTCCATGGCAGCTGCATCATTTCTGATCCTGCTGCATCCAGAGGAACCAGAGTTCCAAGAGCTGAAGTCACTCAATCCAAGGAAAATAGATGCACTCCTTCCCTTGGATGTTACTGTCTCCCATTTTGTTTTGCAAAGAGAAGCAAATCACCCAAGAAGACTTCAGAGTCAGCTTGTCAGAAGATATTATGTAAATCAGCAAATCACATGGGCTTGTATTTAGAGCAGGCAAGTGAGAAGAGAGGAGTGTTTAGCTGTAACGTAGTCTGAATTAACTGCCTGACTTTGAGGCACAAGATTGTCAAGTGACTTGCTCACTCAGATGGGATGTTAGATGGGAGAAAACCAGTCTTGTATCAAAACTGAACTTTCCAATATAAGAAATTATTTATCTATAAAAATATGTACGTAAAAAAAAAATTAGGACATATATGTGTATGTACACTGGCTAAACAGAGAGGCACATTTCTCTGGTTATCAAAAACTGAGGACCTTTCTCCCAAATACTGCAGTGCCCCTATGAAATGTAGATGAATAGGACTGAAGAACAGCTGTCTGAGGTCAGAGAGATCAAGCTGAAGAAAAGCCACAGAGGAGGCACTTGCCAATATGGCACAGCCCTTTGGGTTTCTGCTCAGCTACTGACCATCAAAAAAGCAGAAGCAACATAATAATAACCCTGCTCTGATGAGTGTGGGGTTTACATGAGCTGCGTGTTTCAGGAGGTCATCTCAGCTGGAGCTCAGTTTGGCAGGGGTTCCTGAGTATGGTGGACCCTCATCCGCAGAGCTCTCCTCCTCAAAGCCCTGGCCAGTCTCACACATTTACCAGCTGTTGTGCCTACCGAGCTGGGAACTCTGCTTGTAGCCCTGCAGACTGTCACATCTTGAAGGTGTTGCCTTCTAATGGCTGACGCAGAAACAGGGTGAAGTAATTGAATGGCATCAGGCTCCAAGAAGGGAGGTAGATGGGCACGTTTCTTTGAAGTGGAAACTCCATAGATTCACATACTAATACTAATACTAATACTAACAGGCTGGAAATACTGAATTTTACATGTCATTTTTTCACAAAGATTTCCATGCATACATTTCAGTGAATTACAGCTTATTTACATATTCTGTAAGTACTCCAAGTTCATGGGGAGCACTTGACTTCCTGTGAATGATATAAACCTGCCCACACCCCCAGTGCAGTCTGTTAAACAGTTCATCTGTGTCTGCAATGAAAAATGGGGCAAATACTCCTGAAACCTCCATCTGACCACTGCACTGTCCCTCCTGTGCTGCAGTCAGGTGGATGGCAAGCGGTCCTGAAGTGAGTCAAGGAAAATGCCCTTACACAAACATTGCACATACCAGTTTTGGTCTGTCACTTCCCCCCACCCTCACTCTCTCCTCCATTGCCATACAGTTAAGAAAGCACTTATCTGATAACACTGGGAAAGGTCAAAGCATTTGGTTTAACATTTTAGTGGAAGAATAAGCAGCCTGGCTCTCTGGAGTGCCAGGGATGGTGATCTAGTGGCCTGTACACAGGACCAGGAGCTATAAATTCCTAAGTCTTAATCCCTGCACTGACAATTACTTCTCCTGCGACCTTGAGCAAATTGCTTAACCTCTCTGCTTCGTCCTTTCCCCATTGTGAAATTGGGAATCCTGTCTCAAAAGGCTGTTGTGAGGATTAATTATTTAATGTGCGTGCTTAAGTGTTCTTCTGCTGGTGTCTATTGTATTCGGTGTGTTTATCGGTCTCTAATACAGCAGATCGCTCCCTCGAGTGGATGTTCAGAGCCTGATGGGGAAAGGGCATCAGTTTTGTCTCCAAAAGAGGTCATCTAGCAGGTTTGGGGCAGGAAGAAGGAGTAAATGCGGGAGGCTATGGGAGCCCATTGACCTGGCAGGCTGACTTTCCTGTAGGAAAGTGTTGTGAGAGCTGTGGAGGGAGAGAAGGAGGGTGCACATCACTGTTTGTTTATGTTTCAGACCGTAAGGCGGATGCAACCTTTTTCTCTGTCTGATTGCCTGCTGCAGAAAGCTGGGCTCCAGCTTGGAGGTGGAACGATGCTTCTCCGAGCTGCAGACAAGCAACATTGTGCATGTGCTGCTTCTTGTTCAGGTCTGTAAGTAAACTCATTAACCTTAAAGGACCATAGAATCCAGTCCTTCACGAAAGTTGTGTTCTGAAAAGGGGAAGAAAAAGGGAGGCAGCAGTGTATGCTCCAACTGTTTCACTTCTCTCTGCACTTCCATATCAATGTTACTTCACGTGCCATTAATTAGACGTAATAGTCTATACTTTATCTCCCTTGTCATAATAAATTAAGTGTGAAAAATTTAAACAAAAAAAGCAGTCGAGTGATCTCAGCACTAACAAGCTCAGCTTTCCTGAAACCTGAATTCAGCAAAGTGCTTCAGCAGCTGCTTAACATTTCTGCATGTGCCTAGCTGGGCTGCAGCCTGAGACAGTATCAACTGAAGGGCAAACCTCCAAAGTTGGGCTGCTCTGCTCTCCAAACTGATGTTAGGAGCCCTGCCCTGGGCAAATGATTGTCTCCATCTCAGTGGCAGCGCTTGCCTAAACAAATAGGTGGTGGAAGCCCTTTGTTTGTCACTGATCTTCAGCTTAAGGGGAAGTCTTTTATCTGGAACCCAGATTTTCCAGCTCATGTGGCTACATTTTGGCTTCCAAATCTGGCTGCTTATATTTGAATTTTTAATTAGGCAGGAGAGCAGCTCTGAAAACTCTGGCTCCAGGCAGAAACTGCATTTCAAATAAGCTAGCCTGGGCAAATATCACAGTTGGAGCTGGGGAAGAGGATAGCTCTCAGAGCTGCTCTCCAGCTGGTTTTGGTTCCAGCTTGGGTCATATATACTCAATCTCACATTCTCGAACTTGAAGGACATGAGCCATGAAAGTCAAAAACCTAAAAGACAGAGGCATGACTGAAGGAAGAGGTCTCCACTCTCCAGGAAGCATCTAAAACTAGATCAATAATATATTTTGTATAAGGTCAGTTGCATTAGAGACTCTGTCACCTCCACTAAATGCAACAGGATCTAGTTCCCTTTGAAGGTCACCAGATCTTACTGAAAGTCCTTATCACCTTGAAGGGTCAAAATTGTACACTATAAAAATATTATCTAGAGCTTTTGAATATTTTAGCTTCTGACCCGAATTTGGTAGAACAAATGAGTTCAAAACAGGAAAGGAAAAAAAAACCCCAAACCCAAATGCTCACATTTTCACTGGATCTCAAAGGATTTGATTTGAATTTTGTTCGAGGTGGGTTGTTAAGCTGTGCTTCTGGTTTTATTCCAAGTGGGCTTGTGCACTCAAAATTGAGCACTTAATGCAAGAAGCAGCATGGCACAAAATAATCTAGGTTTATGCCTTCAGAGCAAAAACCAGAAATATGTGCTACTGTAAAGATTCCTGCTGTGATGAGGTCCAAGGTCTGCATATATCTTTATTGGTGAACTCCTGCAGGAACAAATAGCAGGCGAAGGCATGACTTGAACCGAGTTGCTTGTTACTGCTGCAGCCGGAATTCAGCCCCTGCTGCTGCCAATTAGAGGGCTAATTGGGAAGTGGATCCTTAACCCCTTCGGAAATTGCTATCTCAAGGAAATTTCCTGCCTCTCTCAATGGTGCTGTGACACAGAGCCAGGCAAAGGCTGTGCTAGCAGCAGCTGGGATAGGCACCATGAAGGGAAATGCTGTTGAGAAAGAAAAGCATGGTGCTTCAGTATTTATGCAAAGTTTAAAGAGTGTGTGTGATCTGGAAGAAAACAAGAATGTGGTCTTGTTTTCTTGAGACTCGGGAACTCATGTCCCAAAGACCAAAGCAGCAAGTTATGTCTTAAACTGTTGAGTTAAAAAATCTCCTGGAATATGCCATGCTGAACCTTTCCCATGGCAGAAGTGTTTCAGGGTCTCCACTGACAAAGTCTAAGGCAGCATTATTTACTTAGAAATTCTTCCAGAGCATCTGTTTAGTATTCAGCAACCCACATTTGACATCTTCCCTCTCCATCTACAGCCTCACCCCAAAAGCCAGCTGAGCTGACTAGTTGTTAAGACCTAACATGTATCCAGTTTTCTCACATGAAATCGGAAGATTAAATCTAGATAAACCTGATTGCTCACTGATGCAACTTCACTGAAATTGTTTAAGCTTGAACTAGGGATGAATTTGTCTCAGAGTTATTAATTGGTTTCAGTGTCTTGCAGTTCTTTGCCTGAAAGACATTAAATACTCATTTATTTGTTACAAAACAGTTTAACATCATGGCCAGTATCCGGCATGGAAGGAAAGAAAAGCAAACTACCCAAAATTGTCAGGAAACGGTAGTCCTCAGGGAATTTTCTCCTATCTAAATTGGAACTACCTCAGTAGCAGAAGGTTATTTGGGGATACTCTAATAGGAAGGAGTGAAACAGATCTTCCATTGTGATCAGCCGTGGAAGTTCCCTCTGCTTTCGGTAGAAGCAGGACTGAATCTCAAGGCAGGGATATAACTGGACCACCCAAACCTGAACCATCATTTTGCCTTTCAGAAGGGTTCATTTTTCCCCCCAGCTACGTTTCCAAGCCCATCTGCCAGACTCTGCCCTTTTAAGCTATGACTGGCAACAGAAGTCCGGCAAAACAGTATGAAGAAAGAGGATTTTCTCCCAGGATTCCTGATCTGAGCAGGAATAGGCAGTACTGGAAATACTGCAAAACCCATCTTCCTTGAAAACTTTCCAGCCCATTTTTGCAGACTGTAGGAATTTGGGCAGTCCAGATGAACTCTGGATAACCACCAAAATTTTTGGGTTTGCCCATCGCTAAAAATATCACAGACTGGAGGGCACTGTCTTGAACTGAGTCTCCAAGCATTTTGAAATTCACCCAGCCCTGGCTGAAGTGATCATTACAATCTGGCAGGGAATGAAATCTGTGTTCCAAACTGTAGCTATTTTTAAAATCATCTTGCCAAAGCCCTGTTGGATTCTGTAAAGAAAACCATTTTAGCCTGAACAGAATCATTAATAATATCCTATTCTTGGTGTAGCATTTATATACAATGGCACATTTAATAGCATGTATCTGTAGGTAAATTGTGTATAGCTGAGCAACTGTTAAGATTTGTAAAAAAATAATAGTAATGATGATTTAAAAACCCTCCAAACTGTTACAGTTTTTAGTTACCACCTACTCACAGCCTCCCACGCACTCCAGGAAACCAGCTAGCTTTCCCAGCTGCTCTGCAGCAAGCTCTTCACAAGCAGGAGTACAATCGTACTCTAAACAAGGCTGGAGGTTTCCCCCATATAAATGACTTTACTATCTTTTCTTACCATGCACGAGGCCAGAGATGTCAAGCCATACAGTGGGAACATGCACCAGCATGGTCAGGTAAAACCAAGGGGAGGAATACTGGTTGCGTTTGTTGCATTTGGGAATCCCTTTCCCAAAAAAGCTCCTTGTTCCCAGTCAGAGAAAAATGGTTAAAGAGCAGCTTGCAGAAGTGGTAGTGGGTAGCTTGTTATCAGGGACACCCAGCCTGGGAAAGCTCTGGTAAGATGAGTCCTGTGTGTAGAGTGGGAGAGAGTAAGGGAGTGTGTGATCAATGCAAAGAGGACGCTAAACTGAAATTAGTGAGGAGGGTATGAAATCCAGAGAAAGCACAGTGTGAGCCAGAGCCCGGTCAATCTGTTGAGAGTAGAAGATTACACCAGTATCTCATCTTGAAGTGTGGGGAACCAGGGGCAGAGGTGGATTGCTGGCAAATCTCTTAGTATTTTTGTCTTCTATCTGCATGAGACAATGACGGATTATCTACATTTAATAGGAATTTATGACCCAATGAGTGATATTTAAAGGACTCAATGATGCATTTAATAACCAAACATTCTTCCTGATTAGTGCTCACTTGATCTCTTGAGGATAGTGCTCCCTCCGACTGAGATGTAAAAAAAATGCCCTTGTGTCCCTATAGCTTGCGCCAGAGTCCAGGGGCCCTGGGGACCTCAGGAATACCTGAGAAATTAGTTTTGCCTGAGAATGCATGAACTAAATAGTTAATGCTCTTTTGGTTGTGTTCTCTCTCTCTCTCTAGCATGCTTTTAGAAGGATGCAGAAGTTGAAAAGCAGAAGTCCTGCTGACTTTTCATCAAACTGATTATTTTTTCCATTTCTTCATCAGATTAATCAACTCTTGGAGCGTTAATGCAATCTCTTACCCATTTGCACAGGTGAACAAAATTGATCCCGAGTAATCTGCACAATTTTAGTCATTTAAAGAAAAATGTAAAGGAATGAACTTGTGCCATTTGGCACAGGCTGTGTTTCTCCTCCTCTTTTTTGGGTTGCATTTTTACAAATGCCCTAGCTCAGATTCTTAGCTATCTGATGGGCAGAGAAGAATTGGAGCAATAGAGAATGGAAAAAGGAGCATTGGTTTTGGCATTGATAATTCACTCCTAGAGATTACTCCTTGTCCACTGTTTGTGTTCCCAAAGATAATCAGGCACCTGGAGGAATGGGCTATGATGTGTCTCTGGCCACATCCCTTCCTCAGTATCCCTCATACTTTTTTGTGATTACCCCTAAGGAGAGGAAATCAGCCTTCACCTTAATCTTGCAAAGGTTTCGCTTTTCCACTCTAAACCCCTCAAAACCTCTTAAATCTGTTTCAGTGAAAGGCTCAGGAGTATACCCTAGTCATCTATCCCACTGCTGTCCTGAACTTACAGGCAAACATAAAATGTCTGCTGCAATCCGTGCATGGCATCATTTTTAAGCTTCTGCTGTAGGAGCTCTGAAAGCAGGATTTGTATCAGGAAGCCACCAGCTGATGAATGGTGGCAGTTTCCTTCTCGTTTACTCTGTGACAGCCTTCCTAAGTTAATCACCATTAGACAGACATGGGCAAACAAATCTTTGCCCAACTCAACAGCCTTATGTTCTCCTGCACCATAGGTTACTGTGACACAGCAGATGAGGGAAAACACTGAGGTACTTCTTCATGGTTTCCTACAAATCACCCCATTGCAGAGAGGGATTTACCACCCACAGCAGAATAGGAGCCAGTTCCCTCCTTTAGAAGCCTCTTGTTTGCTTTACTGCCTTCAGCTAAGCTCCTCAAAGAGGAGTTTTATAGGCAGATGTATCAACATCGGTCTGATTAGCCTTAATTTAATAAACACTCCATCACAGTAAGGAGAAAATGCTACCTCCCTCTATCCCCCGTGCCTGCCTCTGCCTCAAGAACCAGCTCCATCTTCAGCCAGATCCTGCTGACCACAGCAGTGCAGGAGCCTTCACCCCTTTCATTCAGCATGGACTGGTCTCCACCATCTGCCTCTTTGCTTTATTTCCCAGTAAGAGTCACAAAACTTTTGATGATCTTACCTTCTGCCCCTGAAGAAAGGTTAACAGCCTTTGGGGCTTTTTGTTTTTCCTTCCCCTCCAGAAAGTGATGTCAGTTTCAATGATAAAAATAAACAAGGCCATTGAAATGTCCCTGTGGATCCAAGCCTGGTTTAACTGGGCAGAGGGCACTTCACCCCCTTTCTTTGGTCCATTAGGCTTGCCACTGAAACCCATACTTGAATTTCAATGCTTTTTTTTGGCTTGATTTATCTCTAAATTCATCCTGCTAAGTTTCCTTCTAAAGTTCATTTTCTGCAACACAATAAAAACATTATACAACCCATTGCTCCCTACAGAAAAAGGTTTTTTTTATAGCAGTTCATGTGAGAAGTCATTTATGAATATTATTTGTATACTGTGCTATTCTGATGCCCAGTAGATAAAAACCTATTTTTTCTCCATAGCTCGATCTAAAGCTTTAAGCAGTAGTATCCATTCACAGAACCAGCCCTGTCTAGTGTGTGACAGATTGACATGTACACAAATTCATTCCTATTATATTTGAAATAGCAAAATAAAAGTGCCTTCTGTACTTTCTGCAGAATATTCCACCTTGAAACGGGTCCAGGTAGTTTCACTGTAGATGCAGATGAATTTTCTGCTGTTCATATTGCTGCAGTTCTTAAATGTATTATTCATTCGGAGTGATTGATTTGGCATGCTGTCCACATTGCTTAAAAGCCACTGTCTGTTCGTCTGTCTGCTAATCCGCTTTGGCATCTTGCAGAGACAGCACTGTAGAAAACACTTTTTGTTTCTGATGAAGTAGTGACCAAGTCCCAAAAATCAGTAAAAAGGAACTGCTTGATCTTTGGATTCATATACATCTCAGTCTATACCAGGAGAGATTTTTATATCCTGCCAGTGGTGTGCTCGAAGCCTGGTGCATTTGTTTCTGCCTGATTAGTCAGATGCTGGGGCAGGGGAACCAGGAGGAGACGTCGCAGCAGAGGAAGAAGATGCTTTCCGTAAGATCATGACCTCCATTCCAGTGTCATTTCACACCTCAGGCAGTGATCTTGTTACATCTCTTAAGCTAAGCAAGGTCAGCCCTGGTCAGGCTAAGTGCTTGAATAGGAAACTTCTAAGGAAAAACTCAGGCGCTGTGGAAAGTGGGGCTGGTGGCTGGGTAGGTGACATTATTCCCTTGGGGTCGGTACAAAAGACATGATCTGTTAAGAAGCCACCGTGCACCGGCTGTGACTCTGCTCCAGCAGCTAAAGGCACTGCCTCTCAGGTGAGCCAGACCCAGCGGCTGCAGTTATTAACAACATTTCTTCTTGGTTCTCCCTGGAGCAGAGGTGCTAACCCCGCTGGCCTGCCCGAGCTCCGCGCTGGGTGGTTACGTGTGTCCCCAGCACCCCCCCCTGCAGTGCCCATAGGAGAGGTCACACTTTGCTTCATCCTCCGGGCCAGCCAGCCCGGGTGGTGTTGCTGGCAGGCTCCATCCCCAAGCACCCTGCAGCCCAGGAGGAGGAAAACTAGACATACGCACTGGGTGAGAAAACCCCACTGTTCTGGAAGAGTACTTATTCAACAAAAGGGAATAGTGAAAAACTAAGGAATGCTCATGTGAAAATCCCCTGACACTCCCAGCTCTCCTGCCCTCTTTCCTCGTGTTCCTGGTCACAGGCTGTCTTCTCTTCTGAGAAGCCTCACCTCAGCCAGGGCACAAGTCCCCTTGACCCCCACCACACAAAGAAGAGTGTTACCCCGCTTCAGATCCTCACAGAAGGCTCTTCCTGTCATCAGAAGGTTCTGCTGGAGAAGTGGATGCATCCTTTTGCTGTAGTTTTTGGCAGTAACGTGAGGATTTTGGAAAGAGAGAGTGACAACTGTGCAGCATTTGTTGCTCATCGGATGAGGACCAGGGCTTCCTGCTATGGAAAGCAGGTGAAATAAAAAACCTCCCCAAACCCACATCCCAAATGACAATTACACTATATAATACTTCAGATAAATGGTTTAGAATGATGACCAATTTGGTGTTTAATCAAAACAATATTCTTAGCCTTGTCAGTGTGGTCTAGATTTTAGTGCTGCATCTCATGCCAGAAGGTGCTTTGCTTAATGTTTTAATTCTGAATTTTCTAAAGTGGAAGATGTTTCCTAACCCCGCTCTCCATCTCTCATTTGCAAAACAAGTGGCGAGATGAACACTCAGGCAAAGTCCTGAGGATAAACCAATTCAGGCAAGCGAACCTGGAACCAGCCAGAAAGTTTTGCCTAGTCTTCAGATCAAAGGCTGGTTCCCTTCACTGAGTACAATGAAGTCCTTCAGAAGACAGTGGGCTCGTTGCGGCCCCCTCCCAGCATGGTGGCTCCTCTGCCAGTTTGCACCGTAATTGCAGGTGCCCCTCTCTGAGCGCTTGTGCGCGGCTGTGGGTGCCCGTGGTTTCAGATGCAGCACAGCCAGCAACATTGCTGTTACAAACCTAAAGTTTGAAACTTTTGACTTAACAAGCATTTCAGACCTGGTGCTGGCTCCCCTGGCTAGCGGCTGGAGGAGTTCGTCACAGCCCCGTCTCCTTGGCGCAAATTAAAAATAGTCAAAACCAAGCCAAAGTTCCACTTGAGGGTCTTGAAAAATAGCCTTTGTGTTTCATGCGTGCTTTGCCGGTCGTCTATAAAACGCCATGCCCCAAAATGGTGTTAGGTGAACAATAGTCATTTCCTGAAATAGAGGCTCTATCAAATCCCCTTCATTTGTGTTTGTTGCTGTTGTGATTCTTCACCTGCTGGCCTTTATCTAGCAAAGCAAGGTGAGTTCAAAGACAACTCTGGAGGTCTGTAACAATTTTAATGACGAGGTGAAGTTGGAAGGTCTTGTGTATTATGAACTTAATGGGGCATTCTTCTAATTTATACTGACATCCTTTACATGGAGTTGTGAAAAGGAAAAGGTATAGACAAGTGATCATAAGCGATTGATTTATTAAGAAATAACTACCCCTTACCTGTATATGAAGGCCCAGAGAGGCAAACAAATGCTTAATAAACCCATAAAATCATACTAGAGTTACAATGGACTTAAGTCCCCATTGTCTTCTCCCACTTGCTTTACTTTGCCATATGAAGCCATCAGATAAACAACAATGACAAGAATCAATAACAGAGCAATGTGAATTATTGAGATTTTGATTTCTCCTGTATGTACTAAAAAAATCACAAGAAAAATTCATTTGCAGTTGACCTGCAGTGAATTCTTTCCAACATTTTTGGCAATCACTTTAAGTGAACTGTAGTATTTTCTTCAGCTTCAGGTTGAATAATTTTTCTCTGACTTCAGCATGTACAAGTTTTCTAATTAAAAATAAATTGAAAGAAATATCGGAAGTGGCAGAAGTCAGTGGAACAGAATGACACTATTTTATTTTTTTTCAATACCAAAAATAAATATTTTGATTTATTTTTTTTTTTACTGGATGTTGTTTGCAGTAGCAGAAATAATCCACTGAAATTTTCAAACCACTTTATTGACACTAAATCACACAATTTATGCAAGGAAGACCACATTGCTATGAAGGGATTTGCCAGGGGTCTACTCAGGACCCACATTCCCACTGGGGATGCTGAAGCTGTTTATTCCCAGCACGTCATGCTCCTGTAGAAAATGCAGAGTGATATGCAATGTGGCAGTTACAGGTACACGGCAAGAAACTTTATTACGGAGCGTTTTGGGGAGGTATGGCTCTTTCTTTTGGGGTTTTGGGGGATTTTTGTAGTGATGAAAATAATGTCTAAAGGACCAAAAAAAAAAAAATTTCTTTTCATGAACATTTTCTGGTTTTAGGATTAAAGCGCCACAAAATTCCATGGTAAATATTTTCTGCAACAATTCTACAAAAGAGCTAAACATTTTCAAGGTAAGTGTGTAAATCCACTCTCGTCTCCTTTCCCAGAGACCGGGATAGACTATTTTAGGAATGTGCTAGAGGACAGACAATGCATTGGGGCTGGTCAGGAAATAGAGTCAAACCAAGAGCTCAAGTTAGCATTGCCAGCCAAAAATAAGTAGCTGAGTAACTACAAATTGAAGAGGAAATGCTCAGTTTAATGCATTCATTTTGTTCCAGGAAGTGATGTCAAGCTATTGTCAATGGGAAGCAGTGAAACCCAATAGGTAGTGCAACCCATTGGTTGCAAGTAGGGAAGTCTGGAAGTGTTTGCAAGATACACACCCCACACCCCCCAGTGCCTTCTGGATGAACCTGACCACTCACCACCCCTCTGCTTCCACCCTCCTCTGCTTATTTGTCCTATCTACAAACAAGGGGGGGACAGGGGGCGAAAAAAGGCTTGCATTTTTCTTTGCAGAAGGAAAATCCTGCACTGTGATGCGCTGAGAGAGACCAGGTCTTTGTCTTTGTTTGTGAGTTCCCATTTCATAGAATCTTAGAATCATAGAATGGTTAGAGTTGGAAGGGACCTTATAGATCAAGTTCCAACCCCCCTGCCCTGGGCAGGGACATCTCCCACCAGACCAGGTTGCTCAAAGCCCCATCCAGCCTGGTCTTGAACCCCTCCAGGGATGGGGCAGCCACAGCTTCTCTGGGCAACCTGGGCCAGTGTCTCACCACCCTCACAATAAAGAAGTTCTTTCTGGATATCTAAATCCCTCCTCTTCCAATTTAAAGCCATTACCCCTTGTCCTGTCACTACACTTCCTGACAAAGAGCCCCTCTCCATCTCTCCTGTAGCTCCTTTCAGACACTGGAAGGCTGCTATAAGGCTGCTGAACAACCCCAGCTTTCTCAGCCTGTCTTCACAGGAGAGGTGCTGAGGTGTTGAGTCTGCCTCCCCACGGACACCAGACTGCAGACAGACAGATGTATTTCTGAAGCTGGCGAAGAAGCAGAGCCTTGGGACAAAGTGATGGCGGCACCATGAAGACAATATTCTCCTTCCCCGTATTTTTAGATCTGTTACTGGGTGAGGAAGCCTCACAACCGGGCGTACGCTGAAATTCACCATAACTTTGTTCACAGTGGGACGTGCGCTCACGCTGACCATCAGCCAGCGGATCCACCTCTTGGTGTGCCTGAAACAGAGCTTTTCATGTTCAAAGGGGACGGGAGGTTTGAAGGTTTGGAGGCTGGCACACGGTATGAAGGTGCCTGCCTCTGATCTTCATATGCCTCAGTTCTTCCAGGAAAACCCAAGCTAATTGCTGTTTTAAAAGGCTATTTAATTTTAAAACCTTCCTCCTCCCCCTCCCCATTACTAAACTGGCATGACTTTCATCACAGAAAAGGTGTGTGCCATGTGAAAAGAAAGTAAGGAAACGTGAGGCGGGCTCTTGCAGGTACTAAAAATAGTGTGTGGGGGGACAGCCAAGGAAGTCGTTTCACAGGAGATAGGGATTGAGTGGCTTACACTCTATGGGGCTTTTCTGAGTCCAATTCATTAATGTTTGTAACACACTTTGAAGACGAAAAACACCAATTTATCACTAAATGTAATTATTTGCATCATGTTACCTAGGACTTTTGCAGGTGCCTTCAAACACTGCCAAACTCTTCCCTCTAAATGGCAAGTGAGCTGAAGAATTCAAGGGAGAGTTTCAGGAGCTGGTGTGAGGACCTTGTGGCAGGAGGAAAGCCATAGCAGCACAATGTGCTGACATCTCCTGCTCTGCAGCTGGAAGGTGGGCTCAACATACACACCTTGACTTTGACTTTACTGCACCTGGGGACACTTAAGGAAGGATTCCTTTCAAGTTCCTGATGAATTCCAGCGCCCTTTAAATTTACAGTGTATAATTAGGGCTCTTTTATGCTGGCAATTAAACCAATTTTGGATAGGATCACATTTACACTGCACAGTCATGTTTCTAACACATGCCATTAACACCAGTGACAGAACATTAACTTTTCCTGCTAACCGTGTGCATGCTAATTGCAGTCCTGTTAGCTAACACATGCTAAAAACACAACAGCAAGCCCAGATGTAGATGTACCAACAGGAGGAAATGTAAAGAAATCACCTCCATTCTGTGAAGAGAAAAGCTTTAAGCAGATAGCACTAAATTCATTGGGACAGCCTATCAGGGGAGATAAATCAACGCGATGGCATGGACTGCAAACTCTATTTTGAAATGAACCAATATTTTTCACATCAATATAGACAGTATTCGTTCTTATTTCAAATGAAGTAGTTAAAAGATCCCTCATCACATTATTACACCTTTCTTCAAGTGAGGCACTTTACTTCTTCAAATGGCATCCCTAGGGGACATTTAATTCTGAATGATTTTCTCATTAAAAGTATGGTTCTACTCATGAGAAACAGAATGTCCTAGTAAAATAGGACATGACAAAGCCAGAGATTTATGGTTCAACATAAGGATTGAAATCGTGATGACTGAATGGAAGTGTGTGCAGAATTAATCATAACTTTGGGTTCTCCACTCATGTCAGTGGGATGCTGCTCATCATTTTCTGATGATTAAAAAGGAAAGTGTTCCTTAGCATTTGTAAACTCTAATCGGAAACACAACATTAGCTCTAAGGATGAAAGAGCTTCATCAGACAGAGATAGCTCAGGTTTTTGCTGAAATAGAACTTGAATTAGTTTGGGAAACTCAGTTTACTGCATCCTCCTTGCACCTCCTCATTTAGCTGCAGACTAGAAAACTGAAGCATGGAGGGCATCTCTAAATCTAACACTTTTCTCAGTAATCTCATGAGGGACTCTGTGAGATTTCCAAGCTACCATTTAGCTCAGCAAGATTTTCACACACACAGTACAGAAGTTCTGGAAATTTTGGGCACCTTCTCCTGTCATTTGGAATAGGCAGGGTCCAAGAGTGTTTACCATGGAAGAGGCTGGATGGGTAAAAGCTGCTTGTACCCACAGCTCTCACCTTGGAGCGGCTGCCTACCAGGAACAGGCAGTCAGATCTGACCCTCTGCTTTTAGGAGGAGGTTCAAAGGAGCCAGCAGGAAGGCTCCATGTGACAAAGGAGGAAATTTGTGCGCAGGAGCAAATATTCTTACCTTTCCTTCGTTAAGAAAGGCCCTATTCTGCAACACCACTGGGTATGTTCTTAGAGAACTGAGGCTGTACCTTTTTTAATGCATACAGAAGGCAACTGGAGTCCACTCTAGCACTGGTGCACTTCTGTGATGGGCAATGAATCCATACATGTACTTTTTTTCTTTTCCTCCTTTTTATCTGCAGTGCAGATTTCCATTACACATTCTGCACTTGTTTCACACACACGATTCCTGCAGAAATCAATGCAAGTGCTATGTGCAAAAAAAGGCACAGAAAGTGCAACAGAGATTTGCACCACGGATTAAGAGATTCTCAGTGTTGATCAAAGAAGAATTTTGTCCGAGTTTTGTAAAGCGCTTTTGAATCCTTCTTGATGAAAGGCTCTATAAAAATGTAAAGCTACCGTTGTTGTTAATGTTCCCTTGGTACATAACAGGAGAAAAGATGCTGAAATTAAAGTCACATATATTAATATTGATTAAGAAATAAGCAAATTCTTCTAGAATTTGATCTGCCTTTCATTATGTGCACTTGATCTTCCATTTTTAAACAGGGCATAGTTACGTCCTGGAAAATCACAGCCTTGAACTCCACCAAACCACAACTACAGATTATATATTATTATATATAATTTTGGAAATCTGTCTGGAATACACCATAAAGCAAGAATAAAAGAAAAACTGTAAGGACATTTGTATTTGTCAGCATCTCCCCAGACAGAGCCCTGAGGATATGATATTCTTAGAATAAAGCTTTCATTTCACAGCGCATCAGTGGGAAAATTAACAAGCTCTCCTCGTACTGTTCCATAATTCATTTTCTTTGTTTTAGATATTGAGCTGAGCTGGTACAGTAACTTAAATAGATGGGGGAGATTTTAAGCACAGATTCGGATTCTGGCTGGTTCGGGTTGTTTAGTTTTGTTTTGCTTTTTTCTTTTCTTACCCTGCAACTTCCTCCTATCTAAATAAGAATTTGCCTCAATTTATTTTAGCGCTTGCCTTTTAAATGGAAAGTGCCAAATACTGTTATAATGATTTAAAATACATCACAGCAGGCTCACTCCAGTTAGTGTAAGGAGTGTAAACTGCATCTCCTACAGCACCAGGAGCGACGTTTGTTCCACAGAGGAAGGAGTCTGCTCATTTCCAGCAGCAACAATCAGAGACCAAGCTACCAGGAATCTCAGAGAAAAGTTAACACCAACTGCACCTCAATTAACAAGAAGCAATTGCCTTAAAATGACAGCAATTTTTTGCTGTTGTTTCCTGGAAGTATGAAGTTACAATTCTGCACAAAATCACACCGACTCCTCTGAAGCAAAAGTGATATTCCTGACTCTATTTTCTATCAAGAAGTTCCCTCTGTCCTTAGAAGTCCTAGGACTCCAGAAACGGGGCGGGGAAAGGCCATAGTAAAGCTAACTTTTCTCACTGAGAAAACTCCTGCTTAAACAGCACAAACATCAAAACCATGAGAAAAATATTATCTGTCTCCTCCAGTTCTGCTCATTCAGGTGTTGGAGAAAAAGCTTGAACAGCAAAAACATCAAAAATTTGAGGAAAAAATATCATTCATCTCCTCCAGTTCTGCTCATTCAGGTGTTGGGCAAAAAGCAACACTGCAGCAGAAAAGTACAGCTTGGATGTGTAAATATGTTTGTATAATCCTGGGACAGAGAGTGGTGGAGGTGCTGTGGTCCCTGAAGCCCAAGAGCCAGCCCTGACATTGCTGCAGAAATGTCACTGACAACCCCCACGGCCTGCAAGGGAGCAGAGACCAGCATGTGGCTTCTCTCAAATAGCCACAGCAAAGTGCTTGCTCACTTGACAATGAAACCTATTTTTCTGTGTTTAGGAGAAGATCGCATACTTCATTCCCCTTCAACAAAAAAAATTAATTCTAGGGGAAAATGTGGTGTGCCTGGCACAAAGTAGCCTCCTGGGGACTTGTGCAACTTTGTCTTGTTTCCACCCAATCTTTTCCTTTGGCTATACCTGTATAGTGTTCAAGAAAATCGAATCCCTCAAAGTACCATCTCAGCAATGCTGAGCCAGAAGGAGGACGCAGTTAGAGACACTACTTCTCATAAATAATGAGAGTCCAAACCAGAAATACCACTTCAGGCTTTTAAATGGTCTGGCAGGTGAGAGAAGTCCGTTGATCTAGATGCCCTCATCACCCCTATGCAAAATATTGTTAGTAGCAGTGAAGACTGGGGCCAAATGTACAGAAAATTTCCCTGTTACGAACAAAGAGTGGAACTGCAATTAAGACAGTTGACAAAACTAAATAAGGTCTTTGGGCATCTCTGGGAAAGCTGCCCCTGTTCCCCACAGATAACCTCAAAGACTTCCTTGCTGCATCCACTTTTCCATCTGTTTGCCATCAGCGGTACCTCCCAGTGTGAAGCCACTGGGAATCTGAAACTGGATGAAGGCAATGTTGCTGTGATGTGAGGAAATGCATTCAGCTGGCAGTTTTCAATAAGAAGCGATGCTATCTGGTCCAGAGATATCTCTTTCCATGGGCTCATCTACACAGTGGCTGGCACACTGTGGCATTATTGCAACACAAATAATAGCAGGGGCAGGCATAGTGAAAACGTATTCTTCCCTAGAATAAGCTTCCTCCTTATCGCAGCCAGTAATAGCACTGTATTATTCTGGCTTTGGAGAGCGATGAGCCTGTTTTTGCAAAAAAGCAAGTGCCCTCAGTTCCTGCTGATTTGTGGCGTCAGCCGGCATTGTGCAATGCTCTGTAAAAGTGAAGCTCTGTGGGAGCAATACTAAGGGATATGGAGGATACTCTGACAATGTCAACCTTCTCAGATGTATGGCTAAGATACTCCTTGCCCAGAGGGTCACTGCCACACTTGTGACCCCAGTCCGTGATGGGTTCTGCTGTCAGATGGAAGATCTGATTCTTCCCCATCCTATCTACAGCTAACGAGGATGCCTGCATCAACCAGTAGCAAGCATTTCTCACTCTGTGTACGGAGTACTCACTCTGAGTACAGCAAGAAAAACAATATCCTCTGAAGTTGGGTACCTGTGCTTATACAGCTGTGCATACTTTAAATACTTGTATAAATGTCTTGGAACCCTATAGAACTACTAAAAAGAATGGGCTCCAAAAGTTAAAGAAAGATGAAGAAAAAGTAGTGTACTGCAATTTTCTAGTTCAATGAAGCTGCTGTGTGCCACAATCACAACTAGCCATGAACCAGCCCCAGCATTTCCTTTGATGCGTGTAAAATGTATTTTTAATTTCACTAGGCTGCTGCTCACTCTCATTTGAAAGGGTATTTGAAAGGGTAACTGGGAATGGCTAAGTTGCCTTCTCTGCACTTTTCATTGTTATACTACCTCTGTCATGTCACTTCTTATTTTCCTCTTGTGTAAAATACAGTCTGAACCTCCTGAATCCTTCTCACAGAGACCTTTCCATGTCTCTGAACATTATCGTCACCTTCTAGACCTCTCTCTGGCTTCTATTACTCTTTTTACAGACCTGAGCAAGGGTATTGCAGCCAGGCATGTCCCTGCATTTACAAATGCCATTATAGCATTTCTGATTACAGAATATTTATTGCAACAACTACTATGTGGACACACTACAAAGCGACTTTTCTGCCTGTACTGGGAGAGCTTGTGCTTTACCAGCAACCTTGTTTGAACAGGAGGTATCAGGGCTGCCTGCTCTTTCCAAGCAGAAGAGATGACAGCTCCACAAGGCATCCGTGAGCTGCTTGCTGGGATCTTCCCTGTTAGTGAGGGGATCCTGCTCTGTGCCGGCTTCTCACTCAGGGCTTTGTGTTCCCTCCACCAGATGGACATTGGCAGATGGCAACACCATTTTGCTGTTTAATTATTTAAAATGCTGCATGCAAATCAACCTTTGGCATTCAATGACAGAACAGGGTGTTTGTCGTCGATATCCCATTTTTGATTCGCTGTTTCAGATTTCCTTCTCTATAAGGCTGTAGAGATGATTCTGGTTTGAGGAACTGGGACTACGTGACGGGCAGTACCTAGCTATAAACCAAAGGGACAGTGTGCAACCCTCACTCAATGAATAGTCCTGTCAACTTCAACCACTGAGGGACCAAAATCTGTCTTTTCAAGGAAAGCAGAACACAATTTTTAGTAGTAGAGATTATTTAAAATGGTTGATGTTTGAAGCTGTTGTAAAAGCTGGAAGGGATCCAGCCTGTCACTGACTGAGGACTGAAGGTTGTCCATCCTGGTTCTCAGGACCAGCTTCAGTAGGACCAGAGGAACAAGTCTAGGCTCTAAAGGAGAACTGACCTCTAGCAGGAGGGAAGGAGGTTGTTTGTCATTGATTCTGGTGGTGACATGCTTGGATTTTCTCAGTGCACTGAATCAAGTTACTGTTTTTACAAAAGTTTTGGAAGAGTTTCCCTCATTTTCATCTAGTCACCACCTACTGGCTTTAAGGTTTTGCCATTTAAACAGTTACTATAATCCATTCATCTCCTTGGGTACAGGATTTTTGTGAGACTGCAGAATGTAACATGACAACAGAGCCCATAAAGCATCAGTTCCCAAACTGTTCCATTGGCCATGACCATCCACACAGGCCCATGACCCAACCTCTTTTTTGAGGTCCTCCATAAAATAGAACATTGCCCTCAAAATCTCAATTTCTTCCTCATCTCTTGTGTCCTGTGTGATTGCCAAGACTTCTTGGTGTCTAGTCACATGTGCCTCTGTTTGTACGTCATCAAAAAAGGCAGCTGTACTTACAAGTGTCCTTGTCAGTGGAGCAGAGCTGATGGAATTTGACTCAGACAGTAGAAAACTGTTTTACAAGCTGTATTGGTGCTCATGACAGTACAGCCTTTAAGAAAAATCAGGGGATGTTTCTTATGCCATTGGCCATGTGACGAGCTGCTGCCAGTGGACTGGTATTGGTGTCTCTGCATGGAAGGGTTCAGATCCTTGGGGTGAACGACCAGCTGTCCTCAGGGTCTGTGAGCTATGGAAGGAGCAGTGATTGGGCAAATGGGTTGAGAGAGGCATTTCAGAGCACCACATCCTGCTAATCAGCTACTGTCCAGTGAGCAACAATGTGAGGACATGATAATGTGCTATTAGAGTTGTGAAAGGAGCCCCACAAAACAGCTTTTATGACAAACAAAGCACAAGCAGAACATGAGAACCCAAGTTAACCTGTAGATTAGTTTATAAGGAAGAGCAGCAACAACAAACACATTAATACAACTTAGTGAGATAATAGCTACCCCAAGCTGCACTGATTGGAAACAATTGGCAGAGCCTGGGATATAAGGAATCACTTCCTGCAGCAATTTCCTTTTATTAAAAAAGCATTTAAGCATTTATAAGCTTTTCATTTCTGATATTTGACTCTGGATATTATTTTTAACTCTGTACTCTCCTCAAAGGCACTGTTCAGTCTGGCTGAATGCATGGCCAGGCCAGGAGGAATTTGATCAGAATACAGATGTTTGGCAACCCAGCATCACTGCAGAGGTTATCACACAAAAGATGTAACTGAAATTTTCTTGAAGCAAGAAAGTTCACAGAGCCATTTGGGAAACCCCCTATCTTTCCAACCGAGGCACAGAAAGAGTAAATCAAATGCCTGGGTAGGAAAGTACAGTCTGCACAAATGCAGCTACGTAAATGTGATGCCCTCATTTCCAACATGATTGGAAATAGCTAAATCTCCAAGATCCACAGAAATCCAAAACATCACTGAAATAAGAGTCAAAACTACCTTAAATGAAGGCCTAGTATTCCTTCCCTGTCAGGGCTATCACTGGTGATTGTGAATTTGCTTTTGATTGTTCGTTTGTTTGTTTCACAGTACACTGGTCCAACAAAGGGATTATAAAAGGGTTTTGCTTCTGAAATACCTGAAATTAATTTTTTGTTCTGTTTTCTCATGCGGGAAACAAGAAAAAATGTGATTTGGGTCAAATGTTTAGCTCAACTAAAGATAAAACATTTTAATGGTAGCAACAGTGGGCTACATTTGGTTTGATTTAAGTAACCTTCTAATCTAAGCACAAGTTTGAAGTAAAAGTAATTAAATATCTCCTTTTGCCAATATGAAGGAAAGACTGAAGCTTTTCTGCTTTTCCTTCTTCTTTCAGAGAGGAAGCAACTGAAACACATGTGAAGGGAAACATTTATCCAGCTCTGACTTTGAGTCTTTGTCAAAGAACTGGTGGCCATCCTCCCTCATTCCTGCACTGAGCATCTCCTGTGGGTTCTCTCTCCAAAATGGAAGCCTTTTGAGAGCACCAGCGGCAGGGGATGTGGTGTGCAATCCTCCGTGAAAGGGACTCCTACAAAAAGAGTCACCTCTCCACCAGTCCCAAACTGCCAGATGGGTTCTGCCTGGGGGCAGAGAGAAAGGGCTGCCAGGGCAAAGTGGTCACACTCAAGAAGGAGCAGAGGAGTGCCTGTATAACCCAGTGGTCCATGCATGCACCTACTATGGTAGCATCGTGCTCCTTCTGCCTCCTTGGTGATGTGGCTAAGGAGGGTTTCCACCAACCACGTGCTGGTCGAGGGTAGGAGCGATCAACCACCGGGATCTTCCTCTGCCATGACCAGGGCTCTGGTCTACCTGCATTTGTGACCTCCTCCGTTGAGGTCTTGGACCCCCTCCCTTCTTCCCTCCAAGCAGAGAAAGTACAATTTAGGTAGGAGAGGCCCAGGAATAAGCACCAAGTTATAAATAAGCCCTGCTGTGAGGCTGGAGAGGAAGCAGAGACCACAAGGCACACAAACACAGCTCCTGGATAATGCTGGAACAGCATTGCCAGGTCACTCTTTTCACGGTGCATGTTTGTCCAAGTAACAGCTGGGTTTTTTCTAGTCAAAGATGACCTTTTCTTTGTGTAAAATGTTGTCATAACTTAAAAAAAATGTTGATTTGGTACCTTTAAGAAAAGTTGATTTGATATATATTAGGACAGATAATTTTTAGCTAGCCTACTTTAGCTCTAGCTTCCTCTCCTACCTCTCAGATCAGTGTTATTTAGAGTGGGAGTTTATACATGCAGTGATAAGGGAATAAGGAGTCTAGTAACTCATTTATTTTAATGCCAACTGCATGACACTGTTCTCATCTTTGCAATCATAGCTGGTCTGCTTTTCCAATGCATGTGCCCAATTATAACTTGCAAGAAGCCATGTATCTCATAAAGAATTTAGTTAATTTTCAATATTTTCCAAAGTCCTGTAAATGAACAATGCACTTTTTACAGGTCTTTCATCAAGCAGTTAATAACCAGATGAAGGTTCTCTTTTCATCAGTTCCTAAGTGATGCTCCATTTGATTGAAGAAGATCAAAAATGATGATCAGAAAATAAAAAGGAAGTCTTAAAGGCAGCCTTTGTACAACACTTTAACTGTCTCATTCCTGTTATTTCAAAAGTATCACTGGGTTTCTTTCAGGCTTGGAAAAAGAATATAAAATTCTTGTGAATTGTGAGCACTTGCTTTCCCCTTACTTTAATTATAGAACCCCTTTTATTAATGGTGGGCAATATACCTCTGCCAGATAGTGCCATGGTGAAAGCAACACCAACCATAGCAGAACTATTAGGTTCTGATATTGTCTATTATAGTGCCTGTGGTCCTAATCTTGCATCCTGCTCCGTGCCAGCTGCATGGTGCTGTCCCACAGTGACCTGTCCCATCTCACTGGCACTCCACCAACTACCCCATCCCTGGGGAGTGGGGTGGAGGTACCCTCAGGGGCTCTGCAGGCCAGGGGAGGTGGTGGAAGAGGACAGCCCTGCTGTAGGAGGTCTTTTATCTTTAGTGTAGAAGAACATCATCCTGCTGCATCTAGTTTTACCTGAAAATTTCCACTTTTCTTTAACTGTCTCTTGGAAGACCACTGTATAAATTTCCTCTCCCCAGCTCATTTTGCCTTTTTCCATTTGCTGTGCCCTGATTTACTGCTTTTAATTAGAAATAGGCAAATTCTCTGTGAAGATGTGAGACGCTCTTTTCCTGAAAGCACTTTGAACATGTAACAGTGCTCTGCCAAGCTCTTTGCAGCACAACTTCATCCTTTATGTCCCCTCTACCCCTGTCCCCTCTCTGCTGTGATACAGCCTCCTCGTGCATGCACTCCCCCCTCTCCTGTCTTTCCCTCTAACCAGGGTTCACCTCCTTTCTGCTCCCCTCTCTCTCTGCAGCATACATAGAAAAAAAAAAACAAAAACAACCTCGTCAACCTCGTGATATAGTCCTCCTGTTACCACCAAAAGAAGCTTTCTCTCTGAAATTTCCTGCAGTGGTTAAATGTTGGACAGTGTTTTGTTGTGGCATGGGTCATTAATGTGCGGCTGTTAATAACGAGTGTTTGATGCAAGCTGGCGTAGCTCATCGAGACCCTGGACAATGTCATTCAAACATCCCAATGATATTTTCTATACTGACAGAGACATAGTCCTGCCTCTCAGTTGCAGAGAGGGAAACTGAGGCATAGCAGGACCAAAGACATGTCTCCACCCTGTGCTATTCCATCCTGCATCTTGAATTCTTCCCCAAAAGTGAGTACTTGCTTTAAAGTGTGATTTCAATCCAGGAGAAATTTGGGTTTCTGGTAGTGAGTACTTCATAACTTCTAATCATCCTGCATAGTGAAGCCTGCAGAGAATCAGAAAATGTTACATTTAATTTTGGACAAAGTTTAATGAAGCACAGAAGGTCTTCAGGAGAAGCACGGTATTTTTGGGCAAGCTCAGAGCACTGAAAAAAGGGCATATTTTATTGCAGATGGCTTGAACAACCTTTGTCAGGATTAAATATGATGGAAAGGGGATAGCTAAATATGGATTGATACTACCACACTTTTTACAAAATGCTTGATCCCCCAGTTCTGAGGACAAGTTATCTTAAGATCTGATTCTTAAGATCGGTTATCTTTTCAGCAGGATGCATACATAAATCAGCAGAAGAGCCAGTTAATGACTCACTGTTGTAAATTAAATGGAATTTGTTATGAATATGATTCATTGAAACTTTCCTAACAAATCAATTTGTTTCAATCATACAGTAATTCAATAATAATATTTAGCATTTATATGGTGCTTTCAAAAGCTCATGAAACTTTCCAAGCGCTAATTGTTCTGTGTTTCACAATAATATTGTGAGATGCTGAGTTGGGCTGTCTCTCCCTTGCAGGTGAGAATGCTGATGCCCCTAGAGCTTAAGGAAACATTTGAGTCTCTTGAAAGTGTTAGCATTTCTCTGTTTTACTTTTTTTGTTATCCGCTCTCAGACACGGTGCACAGCGGTGGCTCAGAGCTGTGAGCATCTGTGGCAGCAGAGAACAGCCTGTTCCCAAGCGTGGCATCCACTGTCTGGAAGTTTTGTTCCCCACTGGGATGTCTTCCCACCTATGATCCCTCAGTCTGCCTTTCCTCCATTCAAAGGCTGAGCTCCAGAAACCCCTTATCCCTGTGTCTGCACCCAGGGACTGTCCCGCTTCCTGCACCCCATGACAAGTCCTGCTCTGGCCCTGACCCATCCTCCTTGGCCCCACTTGAAGGATCAGTTCATATATTTCTTTGACAGCTCACATCTGTCCAAATGCTGTGAACTCCAGCTTCGGCTGCTCCAAAAACAGGTCCTACAGAAAAATTAGGCATTACAAACCACATAAAAGAAGTGCAGAAGCTTACAGGTAGTCTATGCCTAAAAGGTGGAGATGAAGGTCATGTAGGGTTTTTAAAAGGACAGAAACAGAATAGGTACCTGATTGCTACTCATATCAGTAGGACACGGTCTACTTCAGTAATGTGAAACTCCCACAAGGAACACTGGTTTCTCTAGAAACTGCTAAACCCTACTTTAAGCACGGTGACCTGACCTTAGAGTGAGCTACTCTTGCATGTGGAGGCAAGCTTAAGATACACTTTGTCCCACGCCTGTCTTCCATGTTCACCTATGAGATGGTGTAATGAGAGGTGGCTCACTGGAGTGAGTCTCTGTTTAAAGCTGCTTATGGATCTCTACATCCCGCAGCACCATATGAAGAAGAACGTATAAAGATAGTGTATAGGCAACTGTAGGAATCTGGAATGTGGTGTTCTGTCTATTAAAGTGCAGCCCTGTAAGCTTTAAAATTAAGCTTAAAAATTAAAGGTCTGTAATGCTCCAACTGCTGTATCCTGAACATACCTGAGCTCATCTATTCTTTGAAATTAAGCTGGATGTGGTCTTTCACAAAGCACATTATTATATTGTGGAGCTAAGGATGCTGCGGAGGCAAAAAGCAAAAGCATCTCTGTAAACAATTAAAATATTTGTGGAAGAAAGGGCTACCAAGGACTATTAAACACAATGATGTGGCTGTGGTCTGTAGCTCAGGGACTTACTAAATGAGATCATTCCAGAAGCTGGAGAAGATCCTTTGTAGATGACCATTTCTTTATTATATTCTTTCTTCAGGTGATTGCTCGTGATTGCTGTCAGAGACAGGATGCTGGAGGCAGACACACCTGGCCCATATGTTCCCATAAGGATTTGTGTGGAATATTGTCTAAAATGGGGCCATGGCTCTAAGCAGCTGATTGGCATGATGGATTGGCATGATGTCTGCGGAATGCAGAAAAGAAAGTTGTCAGTGGCCAAATAAAAAATTATGAATGATCACCTGCCTTGTCAAATGACAGGGGAAGAAAAAAAAAAAGCCCAGATTGGTTTCTTTTTTAACCACCTCCCTAGTCCTCTGCACGTGCATGTGATAGTTTGCAGTCGACACGGTCAGTGTTTCCATACACAGGAAAGGGCAAACCTCTCTCTCATGCTGAGACAAATGCTCCCCTCGTGCCGGGATGAGGAAATTCTGAGACAGAGATTATTAATTAATTTACACGTTGCTACAGTGGCTGTCCTGCTGCCAGTGCTCTGGGGGCTTTGTGGGACCTTGTACTTCCTACTCTACCTGGTACCGGGCTGTGCTGCCCAGGGTGACCCACTGACCATGACTGTCCCCTGCCCCAGACAAGGCAGCGCGTCTTCTGACTGTGCTCCCTCAGATGCGTTCCCCAAGGTTCCTCCTGCAAGCACCCAAGCACCAAAGCTCATGTAAAAGTCTTGATAACTGGCTTTTCCTCCTTTGTCTGTACCATTTTGGATGGCAGATGCACAGCATTTATGCCTGCCCTTGGTCTTCTGCCTGCTTACTTGCGTCCTCTGCGCTGAACAGAGTCTCGCTTAGAGTAGAAAATACGTGTTTAGATCCCTGCTTATGGCAAAACACTGAACTGATGTTTGGTGCTCTCTGCTGAGGACCTTTTTGCTATGGCCTTCACAGGCAAATAAGTCACCTTGATGCCAATATTTGTCCCTGTTTCCTGATGCAATGCATAAATCACATTGCTGTTCCTTATCAGCTTGTAGCGCTTGCTTAATGGGTAGCTCTGCTGCTTCAGCAGGGAATTAGCTAGAACAACATTACAGTGATAAAGTAGGGAGAGTAAGCATCCATCAGTGGGTCAATTAGTAATGTTAAAAAGGAAGCCCTGAAATAACTCACACAGTAATACATTAGTTCTTCTGCACATGTTCAGATCTGACGCTTGGGGAGTATGAAATGAGGGAAAGAACAAATAATCAGGGATAGGTTCTCTTATATATATATGCCAAAACCACCTTTTAATAACAGTATCTCTCATGGCCTTATCACCTTTTATCTCTAAAGTCTTTAGATGATATCTGCACTATGAAGATGGTATCTTCACTTTCAGTGAAGCTGGTTTTGAAGCCAACACTCAATTCAACCATGGACAACGCTTGGTGTTTCGGCACCAAATAGGAAGTCTCCTTTGGCTTCAAACACCCACCCATAAGACACTTCTCACACACTCACCAAAGTGAAGTAAGACGCCTTCGCACTCCTGGCAGCAGCAAGAGACTTCCCTGGTGCTGTGACTTTGCAGGGCCATAGCAGGGGACCCCTGGGCCAGCCCTTAGCAGAGCTGCTGGGAGCCCATCAGCCCGCAGCATGCTGCAAACTGGTGTTTGCACGAAACAAAGCCAGACCCCATTTTATACGAATCTGGCTAGAGAGCTCTAAATCTGCCTAAACGGTGTTTTATAGTCACTGCTGAGAATTTCTGTTGTATGGAAGCTTCATCATTTCATTACAAGGATTTTGAGCGACAGTTTTATTCCAAAGGTAGAGGTGACAGCACACTGGTAGTCAGTGTCATGATGCTGGAAAGCAAGTGAATCATTGCCCAAGAACAGTAACGTCCCCTAGAAATGCACTGCTCACCCATGGCCTCACTGCAAGAGCAATGGAAGGGTTGAGGGCATCAGTGAGAAGCGCAGCATGCGTGTGTCAGCAGCTATGGAGAGGGGGATATCAGTGACATAGTTCAGGTTAGAATATAGCTTCTGGGGGGAAAAGAGGGTACTTAAATTTAAATAATAAAAAAAATTTAACAGTCATACTGTCATCACAGAAGTTCAAGTGAGCTCCTTAAACTTACTCCAGCACCACTTCAATTGCCCCATTGCTGACCAACATTATTTTCCCCAACACTGTTTAGTAATGCTTTAAGTAAGAACTCTCTACACTCCCAGACACTTTTGGTATTTAAATGAACTGAAATTTAATTGCTAATCCAGCAGACTAAAAGACTAAAATCAGGAGTTTAATTTCCAAGCTAGCCCATGATTATTATTCATTGCCCAAAAGCATCATTAAAACAGCATCAAGAATGACACAGCAATGCCTTGTACCCTCCCAAAATGTCAAATACACTTATATTTAAGTGGCTGAAAACCAGGAAATAAAGAATTATGGGAAAATCAATGTGTGCTCTGGAAGTGAGCTAGTTCCACAACTGCTGTAAATTAGCACGGCTCCAGTGACTCTAATAGAGTTACCCCGGTGTACGCCAGCTGATGTCTGTTTTTCCATTGCTGGGCATCTGTATATGATGAAGAGTACGTAAAACACTCTAGCCTTCAAATGCCTAGAAACTTTAAAATTAAAGGAATCAAGTTGTTGGTTAGATCATAGTGATATTGCATGGAAAGAGTAAATTACAGTGAATGGTTTGGGATGAGGTCCTTGTCAGCAGTAGTGAAAACAAGCAAACAGAAATGTTGAGTACTCCTATGAATAGCTTTAGAAGGAAGCATACACTATCCATGCTGAGGCATCAACCTTGGAAATATTTATGAACTGTCAATATTGCTTCTAAAGATCCAAGACACACCAAAAAATTGAGTCAAACACAGTAAGTCACCCCTAGAAAAAAACAAATAGAAAACTAACCCGAGTAAATCTGGGCAGCCCCTCTGCAAATACAGTGTGTACTATATATCACTGCTGGCTGCAAAAGAAAAATTTAATAGGCATTTATTGCTGAGGGTTTAAAGCACACATATTTATCCAGCCATTCTGGACACACAGACAACAATTTTACAGGGATGGCTGCTCTGGTGAGTTACTTGAGTTAAACTGTAAAGATCCAGTTCTGTCCCCACCAACCTCCTCATGGCAGTAGGGCTATTGTGGCCACTAACCTTGCAGATTATAAGGCAGCAGGCTACCAGTACTGCTAGTGGTCCATGATGAGATGCAAACTAGTCCCTCTCAGGAACTCAGTAAACTCCTTGAAGACCTGATAAAGCCCACATACTCAGAAACATCTTAGCTTATGTGCTAAATTTTAAATTCATTTTCTTAAAATAGTTGCAGGTGGTTTGCTGCAGCACAGCGCTTGAGAAGCATTTCCTAACAAATGGGTGAGGAAATGACAGGGGAGGCGTGCTTTCTCCCTTGTTTTGAATATGTACATTCATTTTTGTGGCAACAGTTCCTGCTATGGTTTCAAAGCTGCTCTTTGAGTGGCATTTTGTGGCCTTATCAGCATTTTCCTCTCCCTGTTTCCCCTCTGTCTCTGCTGAGATGAGCACCTTTGAGCCAGGGGTCAGATTTGGTCAGAAGCTGTAAGGATCGGAGGGGACAGGGAAGAGGCTGGGGAGAGCCCTGGGGACCCTGAGGATGTAAGTGCATGTGTGTGGCCCTTGCAAGGGCTTCCTTCAGTCCAAGCTCACTCTGGGACAAGCTAGACAACTCCTAGCTATCAAGTGCTGAAGAGATTGTCTTTTCTCATTCTACTGCTTCCCTCTCTTCCCCCCCTTTATTTAAATCACTATTTTTTACCATTTCCTTTCACTGTATTTTTAATCTTTAAATGCTAGCTTTTTTATCCCCTTATCCATCCATGCCCACTTTTAATCCCTATCTCCTCACTTTAAAGACTTCCCAAGTCAGCAGCAGTCAAAATCTAACTGAATTCCTGAAGGTCAGATGAGAATTCGGAGACCCATAGTTTGTGATGTAAATCAACAGCCTGAGAAGAGTGTCCATGCTACAGCCACCACTGCAGTTGGCACTAATCAGCAAACATGTAATCAATGGGAACAGTAGCACATTCATGTGCGAGAGATATTATCTTGGCATATAAATAATGAAAGTCTCTAAAGCACTCCCAGATGTTGGAAACAAGATTCCTTCTGGGCATGTGAAGAATTTGCTTAGGGGAAAACAGAGCAGCCACACAAAAATAGAGAGCTGTTTTAGTCTGATGAAGTGCTGTTTACGAGAAAGTATTACTAGAAAAAGTAATACCTATATGGCTTGAATCAGCCAAAGCTGACCTCTCATCTGCCAGATACTTGTAAAGCAGACAATTGGTTTTATCTGAGGTATTCAAGAGATACTGCTGCTTGATTATCTTTCATACAAAAGAGGCCCTGCTTTCTTATTATTGCCAAATATTCAATTTACAATCAGATTTTCAATATGTCCTGGAATCTAGGCTTTCCTGAGAAAAATGAGCTTTTTGATCTCCCATAATGACAACTTATTTCATGAGATAAGGCTAAAAAAAAAGAAAAAGAACAATTGACAATTAATTATTTCTCCTGAGAAAATGCTTAATTCACGGTCCAAGCAAGTAAAGTTTTAGCTCCAGTAGTTAATGTCTGGACTTTATTAAGTGAAACAAAATCTACAGAAAATTTACAAAAATTAAGTTTTCTTAGATTTTTGGCAATCGGGATATAATTCATTTACACAGCTTAGTCTTTCTTAAACTCTTTATTCTTGCTGAGGACACTACTCCTGCTGATCCAGTACAGCTACTCACTTGGGGATATGACTCATGGGAGTACGGACCAACCAGCCATGACATTCTAACAGATCCTATTTCATCTGAAAATGTAAAAAATGGTATTGGTGCAAACCCACCTCAAGGTTCGGTGACACAAAAATAAACTATTATCCAAGCTTGTTGTACAACGTTAAAAAAACCCAACCCAGTGATGTCTCTAATGGGTACAGCTCTATAACCTTACAGAGGCAATTACCAATATTTTACCAATGCCTGCTCAATATCATGCACCACGGTGGGGACAATCCTCAAGTCATGTCGTTTAGCTTTAAAAGTCTCTTCACGTTTATCTTTCATAAAGCACCGTAACCTTCAGTGATATAGTGGCTGGGATTTGTTAAAGCATGACCTTTGGTTTTTTTTCTGTAAACAAAAAAAATTACCAGGTAAACATTTTCGTGTTGCTAGATGGCATTGAATGTATGAAGTTGTTGATTTTGGTCAGCCTCTTTCTGCACTGGAGAACAATGAAACAAATAAATGGGAGTTGTCTCTTTCTCTGCCAAATGGAATAGCAGAGCTGTAACACAAAATGGGCCGACAGAGTGATGGGGCAAGCCTCCGAGTGGTGAAGTGCAGTGTTACCGTGTCTGTAATCTACCACTCCAGATTTGGGCTTTGCTTATATATTGTAATTGTTGTTTGGTATTTTACTGAGATTCTTGGAAGGAAGAAGCTATTAAGCTTTGTTAAGAAGTCTTTAAAGAGGGTATTCAAATATTTTATTAAATACTGCTCAATACCTCTGTTGCTGTTGCCCAGAGTGTTACCACTTCCATCATCAGATGTTTGTAACAGTCATTTTAAAGTGTTTGTGCAAGGTGAGGCTGAATGTGGCTTTGAGTAACCTGCTATAGTGGGAGGTGTCCCTGCCCATGGCAGGGGGGTTGGAACTTGATGGTCTTTAAGCTCCTTTCCAACTCTAACCATTCTGTGATTCTATGATGGGGACTAGATCCCTGAAAGATACCCAATCTCTAGGCACCGTTACCATAATAGACATATTCCTAGTGCCACATTTTGGAGCGTGTTCCCATAATAGGCACATTCCTAATGCCACATTTTGGAGAACAGGCCGGAGTTTTATCAGGTTTTGGAGGTTGCTGTGGTTTTTCCACTTCCATTATCTGGGAGCATTACAGAGACTGTGACAGGACTCTGCAGGGGTGTATGCGTGTACTTTATGTCTTTTGGAAACTTCAGTGACTCCAGTGAGGCAATACTTAGCATTTTGAAAGACTGTTGGATCAGGGCTTGATTTGTAATGGCAACTCCATTTTGTTACCTTTTAATGTGAACCTCTCATATATTTCACGGTAACTAAGGAATCATTAGTTACTACCGAATCCTTGCTTCCTCTCAAGCAGCAGATACCTAGTGCGGCAAAAATAATACACTTCTGTCAAATATAAATATATCCTGAGCATTCTTCTGAAAATTCAATCCATTGTGAACAGATGGTTATAGCACAAGACTTATTTCACAGAACCACAGAATGGTTTGGGTAAGAAGGGACCTTCAAGATCATCTAGTTCTAACCCCCCTGCCCTGAGCAGGGACACTTCCCACCAGACCTGGTTGCTCAAAGCCCCATCCAACCTGGCCTTGGCCATTTCTACAGTAACGTCTGAAAGTGCCTCCCTTTAGGGCTTTGGGCAAATTACTTAAACCTCTCTGTCCTTGTTTTTTGACTTTCATAGTAATAATAATCATCTCATAGAAGAAGTACGTGCTCTAAACAGTATTTGGAAAGTGCCAGGAGGCTCTTTGAAGGAATGTAATTGCAAATTAATGAGTGTATTGTCAGCACCTCCTCCAAAATTCTCTGAATCTAAGTCAAGCTTTATATACCCCATCACATAAGACTTGGTATTGTGTTTTTTGTTTTTCCCAGCCCCTGTTTTTCCCAGGACCTAACGTGCAGAGGACATCCTCTGACAGCAGTGCATGGAGTCCTGGCCAGGAGGTTACACACAGCGGACATGAGAAGATTAGATATTGCCTCTGTCTTGTGCTTCAGCTTCCATCAGCAGGTCTGGGGCTCCAGTCTGGCACCTGGATGCATAGCCAAGCCATATCCTTGCTGTGTATCGGTCTGCATTTTGGGCTCTCCTCAGCCACCATGTGCCCTAGTTTCGAAGAAGAAGCAAGCCAGGCTTGAGTTGGGCAGGAGTTGCACTGCCTTTTCAAGGGGCTTTCATCCTGTGAGCAGGATACCACAGCCAGCCTGGCAAGCTGATGATACATTCCCTAATTCCCCTGTCTGATGTTGAAACAAGGGCACTGTTATACCACACAGGAAAACAAACCAAAACAAATTAAAACCCCCACCAGATTGATTTAGCTATATCAGCCAGTAATTTATTCACCAAACTGGAATAAGACATATTGCAAATGAACTTTTGGCTTTGGTAGGAAAACTTGCTTGTACAGCTATACTAGAAGCTGATTTCCCACAACTGTGGTTCACAGACATTTTGTGCGGCTGGGGGCATGTTATGAACCTGAATTGAAAGGACACCAGAACTGCATGTAGTTTTGACATAAAAACTGGTCATTTCGAAAGAATATTGTCTGAAGAGTTTGTTCAGTCTATCACTGCCCCCCACCCGGCACATTGTCTTTGGAAGGAGAAGATATGGGTGAAGCCATTTCAGAAAAAAGCCCTGACGTTTGTATACATCCATTTCTTTTATATTGCTGGGTAATTTAATGTGACGCATAGGAAAAAATGCAGTGTTTTATCAGCTCTCTGTTCAAGCAGGTGGTGCTGTATTTTGTGTAAAGGACAGTTCTTAATTTAAGATTTCTACCATAGCAGCAACTCTAAATGACAGCATTTGTATTAAAAGAGCTGCTCTTCCCAGCAGCACTGTTATAAAAATACTGAAACAGTAGTGATATTATTATAGATCTGCTCCAGTAACAAAAGTTCTACTGTAAGAAAATCTCTGATTTAGAAAAATCCTCGCCGCCTTTTGCCAGTGATAAATGTTCCCTTGGTTTCCATATGGGTGTGATTTAATCCCCACGATTTGAAGAGCATGGAGGGAGGCAGCTGTGGACTGTAAAAGCACAATGTGTCGCAATAGTTTCAGTGGGAGCAAAGGTGGCAAAATCAGGCCGGGAGCAGTCTTCAGGGCAGCAGTGCAGAGACAACAGTGGGGAAAGCTGTGCTTTCCAAAACCCCTTTGTGCACTCTGCCTGTGCAGAAGTGTCTTCATAAGGGCAGGAGGGACATCATCTGCTCCTCCCCAAGCCCTCAGGCGGGGAGCCTGGCTCCCTGCTGCAGGGTAGGTCCCCTTTGCTAGGGGGAAGAGTTTAATTTGCTGCTTGCATTAATCAGGAGGAGCACAAACATGCTATTAGTATGCACCTGAAGTTGACGGCTTTCCTATCACCAGTGATTTCACCAGTGATTCAGCAGTAAGGAGCGGTGTGGTTTCATCCCTTCTCCCCCCTCCACTCCACCTCCCCAGTGGCAGGGACAAGGATGGGGCTGACATCAACCTCTCCCCAACAAGATGGCTTGAGATGTCTTCTACCCACCCGTTGCATGGGTTTGTGTTTCAGAAAACCATCCATTTCTCATCCACGATGAGAAATGATTGACCTCAGTCCCATTACATTGATGTTTACATTTCCAGTGCTATCGGAAGCCACAGCCTAGAAGACTCGTTTCCACTTTCCTGGGTTTTGTGGTAGGACTTAGAGCGTTTCAAACCAACATGACCGTAGGAGTTCAAGCACATGTTCTGGTGGGCTGGGCAAGGGGCTGGGCAAGGCATTTTGTGCCAAAGTTCATTCATCCTTTCTCCTCGTATTACATCTAAGTGCTTTTTTAATTACACTAATGTTCTTGTCTCGTGACATTGCCTCACAGGTCACCTCACTCTCCAATTACTGCTTGTGTAAGGAAGTGCTTCTTGACACTGCCCTCAATTTCTTTTTACTTTATTTCCATTTCTGCTTATCTGCAATGGAATGAAAGTACAAACCATGTCTGAAATTAGCCATTAGGATTTTTAATTACTTCAATTAGTACTCTTCTAAGAAAACCCATTTCTCTTTTTTTTTTTTTTTTTTTTAAATTTAGTTCTGGTCCATATATAACCAGTTCTTTTTACCCTCACAAGCTTTACGTCTTAGTTTTCAAATTAACCTTCTCAATTCTTTTCTGAATCTTTCTGGTGCCAGAGTAATTTCCTTATAATACAGTGACCAGGAATTAATGAGTAATTTATTTCATCTTCTTCTGACAATATTTTGAACACCAGCCTGTACAGGAAACAGTCTTTCTTTTGAATTAAGTGCTGCTGTGGCCTACCTGAGATCTGCCGTGGCTGAGATCTAAGTTTAGCTACACACTGCGGGGTGGTGAGGAGAAAATTTAAACACAGGCTGCGTGACCAGACTCAGAAGCCAGTGCAGGACGCCACGGGTCACTCTGCTCTTCTCATCTGTCACCTCGCTCCGTGTTCGCCCAGCACTGGAGGGGGACTTCATGGGGGACTTCATGGGGGAAACAATTGAAATGAATTTAGCAGAGTTTATCCCTGAGGGTTTTCATATTCATCCTATCACAGAAATGTTATGTTCAATATTCCCTGGTGACCCCAGAGCTTGCATGGGGAGGCAGTTCCAAAGGAGTTGGGGTCAGGGGAGGGTGCAGAAGTGGTTGCCATCCAGAGGTTTGGTTTTGTCTGGGTCACTCTTTCTCCCTATGCCTCAGAGATGACAGAACGGGGAGGAAGGAGAAGAGCTCTCATNGGCCAACAGTAATTAAAAGTGAGTGCCAGCTCACTCCGAGGCTCCACATTATTAGTTTAAATGAAGATACTTTCCTGGCCCAGTGAGCCTTGCATACCATGACACAAGCTATTGCATGCAATTAGCTTCCAGAGAAACCTGTGATGTGCCAAAGGAAATATCGGGCAAAAAACCACCAGCACCCGTGCCCTCCCTCAGTAGGAAGAGGTGCATCCAGCCGACCAGGCTGGCTTTCTTCTGATACAGAAATCACATGCAGGACCTGGTGAGACTCTGAGCCCAGGCCAGCCTGGATGTATGCAATGGTTGTATGCAACCCAGGCTCGCCCTTTGGAAGATCGTTTCTTGCTGAAATATTGAAAACATAACCTTTTTATTAACACATTGCTCAGCTTCTCCTCAGTTGAATAATCACCTTCATTTGAAGTCAGTCTGGCTTCTTCAAGGCAGGTCTAGCTGTGTGGGTGTCATTTCAAATGTCTGTTTGTCCAAACTGCTCATAAGCACCTTCCAAGCTGAGGACTGCACCATCTGCCCAGACAATCTACTCCAGCACTTACAGCAGACCCATTATTACAAAATGCTTTCTAATATCTAAACTGTCATTGCTGTAATTTAAACCTATTTCTTCTTGTTCTACCTGCCATGGCAGTGGAGTATCGTGCTTTTCCCAGTTTTTCCTCAAAGTCATGTTCTCAAGATCTTTTATTATTAAGACTGTTCTCTTTCTCCATTTTTTTCACATCCTTCCTTTCCTTTCAAACCTGTACCTGGCATTCCTTTAGCACTGAGAAGGAACAAGGCTTCCATTTATTTCATTTAATCTAATTTACTGCCCATGTTTTGATTTGGGGAAATGTCTCATTCACAATTTTTTTAAACCTTGGGCTGGATAACACTGATATCACTGCTGAAAGAGAACAAGCAAGTGTCTAGCAACTGTGAGTGAGAGACAAGACCTGGAAAGAACAAAACCATAACCCATTCACTCATTATCATCCACCTTCTGCAATGACTAGCTTCCACCCCAAACTTACTGAGCACAAAGCTTGCCCCTTCCTGCAGGGACAAACAACCATGCTAAAGGGCCGAGAAGCAAGCCACAATCTGCATGAATGTACCTAATGCAAATCAGTGCTGTGAGGTCTAAATAAGTAATATGTTTGTACCATAACACTGCCTGTGCTGTAAAAGATTTACCATGTAGTTACAGTGGCTGTAGCTCTCCCCTGGCGATATGTAGGTATGAAGAATGTATGAGACTATGGACCTACCATCAGCCAAAGTCTACCACCAAGACCCTCTCTAGGTGGAGGGTACTGGTAGAATGAGTCCCCAACAAGAAGGGGAAAATAGCAATTCCAGTTCTGCACTAGGCTCTTACATGCACATTCACACAGCTACATATCATAGCCTTCCTAAACACCGTGACGTTAGAGGAAGATACTTCTCCTCCAATTCAAGGACTATCACAGCCAATTTATGTGTCTCTACTCAGGGATGTATCTGATCCAGCATGTTTCCAGCAAACTTCCCGACATTATTATCAAATGGGGCTCCTGTCCAGTCTTATAGTACACAGAAAAACATCAGTATTAAGCTACCTAGATGAAACACATTACAGGTGACACAAATCAAGTACCTTGCTATTTATTCATCATGAAGTAGACATCTAGGATTTTCTCACCAGTGAAGCTGCATGCCAGTAACTCAGTCATGCTTTCCGCAAAAAAAAACCAAAAAAACCCAAAAAAACCCAAAAAACCCAAAAGAAACCACAATGAAGACAATAGTTTCAAACAATGTTCGTGGTGAGTACAAATGAGACATATCCAGGTCTTTACGTCCTTTCTCTCTGTTTTACGTGCTGGTGCAATCCAGGACACAGTCTACAGCAATGACTAAGGGCATTAGAGCAGCTGCTTTATAGTAGTGGATGGTTTATGAGTACTTGTGCAGAGCACTGCAGATAAAATGAGCATGCTACAAGACTGCCAGATTATCCCTATAACTGGTTAGAGCAAGGTGACCTGGTCAGGTTACCGTGATCAATATAGAAATCTCACACCAAAGTTATGTATGTATAATGACTCCCACATAAAACAAATTCTTCCCATGTTGCCCATGTAATTCAGCTGCCTTTAATTCTAAACTGCCACTTTCAAGAACAAAATGGAGCAGCATTTCTGTGGGTAGTGGATGCTATTCTGCTTTTTCATTTCAAATACAACAGGCCACCATTTTTGCTGAGTTAGCTGTTTCCTTGCATAGCCAAGTCTCTATGTTTTCATTGGCAGGGCTACATTGCAGATTTTGGGAGCCACAAGGAGCAAATCATGCTTTTGATTCTGTAACATAAGCGTTAAATAGTTCTGTGCTGAAATACACTGTGGGTGCAATTTAGATGTCTTTGCCATACCCAAAAAAAGTAAACAGAGATCTTGGCTGTTCACCTAAGCCCATAAGCGAGCCTGCACAGCGTGGGGTTATTCATGTGGGGCAGCCTCGGAGCGCAAACCAAGCCAGGAACAATTCAGAGTCTCGCACAGATTTGGCAGGGCAGTAGGTAGGTCAGCCCTGCTCCATGGCCTCCCAACAAGAGCAGCAGCAGCTCGTGGCATCCTTTCCCAGCCTGGCAGAGGGCTGTGTGCTTGGCTGGAGCTGTGCAAACCCTCGTACTGGTGCAGAACGTGGGCCCACAGCTTCTGGGATTGCACTGATTGCATGAGAATTTTGCAGAGATATAACAGTGGCAGCTGCAAAATGAAATGTTTGCCACTCTGCAGATGTCCTTGCTATCACTTCAGTCAGCCTTCCCTGCTTTCTTGCAGGCACCCCATGTGGTTTGATGAATTTGTTTCTTGGCCTATTTCAGAGCCAGCGCATATGGGGATTATAAAAATTCCCAGAAATGGCCCAATTCAGAGATATTTTTCCATGAACTCTAATTTACTGCCACTGAAATCACAGTTGCCTACAATCTCAAACATAAATTCATGCTTTGAGGATCCTTGCGGTCTTGTGTTCATGAAAGAGACCTGTTTTCCAGGCTTTGAATGTCCTCCCTTCAGAATGGAGCCCTGCTCCATTTTAGCAATCCAAAGACTTCAGGCACCCTAAAACTACTCATGGACATTTTAGCTGTGATGTTGCTTTTCCTTAGGAGGCATATACAAGGAGCAGGGTTTTCTCTAGACCCTCCACCCCTCATTGAGGCACCCCCTTCTTTTTTTGGTATGCTTCATTTTACAATGAAATTGTTGTCATAGTTATTCTTATCTCCTTCCTCAGCAAAGGGAAATCACTTATAAACATTTCCAGCTTCACTCCCCTTTGCTTAGATTAACAAACTGACCAGTACGTCACTGCTCATGGTGATAAGCTTCACTGCAGTTCAGGGCAGAGTAAAACACTCCTTCCATGAGAGTATTATCAGACTGGAAGCCTGGTGGCACATTACACAGTTTCTTTGTCTGGCTGTAATGCTGTTTCAACATGAGTCAGTTTCTGGCACTGAGTCACCTGCAAGCGGTGAAGAGTCCCACCAAAAAAATATACATGCATTTTGCTTGACACTGGAAGCTATGCCATCGACTCTTGGGATTTTGTCCCCAGCATCACATGATCTGTGTTGGTTTCAGATTTTTTGAAAGGGACACTTAACCCGATTTCTTCTCTTTGGAGCATATGACATTTCACCAGAACAAAGAGGCAGTCACCTCCCATTGCTTCTGAGTTGGTGGAACGGGAATGGGCTTTCTGCTGGAGGAGCTGCCTGCCATGTCATGGCAAGTTGTTTGCAAACAGCCTTGCCCATGGTGGGGCAGTTGGGCATCTCCCTCCATGGCTTTCTGTGGGTACCTCCATGCTGGCCTGCTGGACACAGTTTCTCTTGCTTCAGTATCATCCTTACAGAGGTCTGTTTCACTCCCAGCTGCCACTTCTCCCTTTCCTATAATTTTGTGCCACAAATTCAGACTTTGGAATGTGAGCTGAACTGTGCATTAAAAAGTGTTTATTATCCTTGTCCACAGAAGAATGTGTTCTGCTCTGCACAAAAAAACCCAAAAAAAACCAAAAAAAAACTTTCATAGAAACAGAAACAGGAATAGAAATCTATCCCCCAGATTATCATACAGTGCCCTTCTGCCAGTCTTGATGTCCAGAACCTCCTCACCTTATCCACCATCAACAGCCTAGAGCAACTTTCAACCTATGTTCAGGACTTCATTGGATGTTTTCCCTTTCATGTCATCCCCATATTTACATACTTCTCTCTTTGCACATCCCATGGGCATCACCTCATTGAGGCAGTCAGTAGTTTGGCCCTTGGGAATACCCAGCAGTTGCTGGGCAGCCACAAGGAAAGACAGACACACAAGAATCTCACTGAAGCTGATGGCTATACCTGCCCATACCAGAGTTGCCTGCTTAGCTCCTAGTGTCATTCATTACCCTTTTCCTAATGTTTGCAAAAGAGACAACTGAATAAGGTCAGATATTCATCATGATAGTTCAACTTCCTCAGCATGGGTGCCCTGATGTCTTTCCAGAAGATCCACTTCCCAAGTGGGGAGAGCTCCCCAAGCATTTGGTGTCACAACCTCAGCCCTACAAGATATCTGTGAATAACTCACCCTCTCTCCACCCCCACCTGGGACTTTCAGTGGGAACTGTGGGTGCTGAGCCCAGGCAGGGTCAGCCTTATCCCACAGAGCCCATGACAAATTCCATGGTTTCTACCACATCCAAACAAGAGCCAAAGCCAGCAGCAGCCCTGGGATAAGCATCAACCTGGAGAAGATGGTGTGGAAAGATTATCTCCACTCTTACGGGCAGTGCCATCTGGCACGGATGCACGTGTGGGAGATTAAACATGTAAAAACCAGCAGCAACAACAACAAACATTTCCATAATAGTCCTCTTTCTTTTCTTTTTTCCTTTTTTTAATTTTTTTGAAGGAAAATGGGTTGACCGTCTAATTTGGATTCATAAAGGAAACCTATTAATGAAAGGCTTCAAAGAACCGTCTCAGAACTTTTAATCAGTAGTTGCATTTTAGCATGGAAAAAAAAAAAAAAAACAGAGGGGGCTGGGTGGTGGGCTTTTTTGTTGTTGTTGGGTTTTGTAGTTTTTGTTTAAAGCACCAATTTGAAAGCAGGCTGGGTGAGAGAGCCCAGCGGGGAGCCTGTTCTTGCCCACCTGGAGGAGAGGCGCCCTGAATGCTTGTTTTCATTAGCATGGGCCTCTCTGGCTCTTCAAAACCTTTTCCACCCGTTGCCAAGGCAACCCAGAGCCGTATTGCGGCACACGGGTGTTGCGCATCAACTGGTGTGTTGCACTTAACTGAAATAAATAAGCAAATAAACATGGAAAATGGCCACAGGCCAAATAAGGGCACTGTCTTTTATCATGGACATCTAACATTTATAGGGATTTCAAACACTCGGTGTATCAGCAAAGAGGTAGTTGATCAAAAAAGGAAAATGCATGTGCACGCACAAACAGTTCTTTTCATTTTAATGGGTCTTCTCACTTGAATAAGGTGAAAGAAATTGGGTCTCGAACATGCAATCCCACTTGCAAGTTATGTTCTCGTGCCATTCAATGGCTCTCAGCTGGGCCTGGCTTTTCAGCCAAACTCAGCTCCTGCTCCAGCATTAGAATCACCATCAGCATCAGCAGCTATGTTTTCCCACCAGGCCTGGACACCACCCAGACTACCAGTAGAGCTTCTGGGCACTGAAAAAGCAACCTCCACAGCAGGTGATGTAAATCTGGCTTTTAGGATCCAGTTGATCCTGGACTATCACCTGAGTCATCTATACAGCAATGATACACATCAGAGTGGTGGGTGTATGGGTGAAGACCATGGGCCTGAGGCTTTGATTTCCAGGCAGTGTGAGCAACCAACTTTGTGGAGAAGGATGGTGCCTGAGGAGATACCACAAACTGCATTTGTGGTTGAGGATCAACACCTGCAGCCATGCCAGTGAAGGGGTGTGAGGGGAGTGGTCACCACTGCAGCCTGCATGAGGTCCCTGGCATCCAGGGGGAACAGCTAAAACAGCCCTGCAGATTATCCTAGAACAGCCAAGTCAAAACTCTGCATCCCTGGGAATATTTGTAGCAGGTCCAGCTAAGTATGGCTGCAAAAATAGTTTTCCTTTAGACTCAGGAAGGGAGGTGCTGGCTGCAACTCCTGGCCGCGGAAGAGGGAAGGGAGTGGGGCGGGAAGCTCTGCAAGGAGCAGCATCCATTGCCCGGTACCGCATTGTGCTGCACTACGCCATACTCTGCTGTGCTAGCAGTCACCAGAGCAAGAGACAGCAGCAGGAGCTTGGCAGAGGCAAGGCAGTGAGGTGCATGCAGGTCCTACGTGCTGTTTGGTGTAGGTGCGAGGCAAGGGAAGCTGGCACGATGGCTGCCTTTCCTCCGCAGGGCCCACAGCAGACTCCCGTTGGCTTTGGTAGAGCTCATGCTTCCATCAAGGTGACTGAGAGGTGAAGACCCATAACCTTTGCAGGCGTTAATTGAATGATTTCTGAATGCAGTCCCAGCCAGCCAGTGCAGACCCACATCTGGATGGCTTGCATGCCCAGAGTCAGCACTCGATTGGGCCCCGTCTTTAGCTATCACTTTCTGCCTCGCCATTTAGAAACAAAACAGAGAACATGGTGTGATGCCACACCAGCCACCTCACTTCTCCTTGCTTCACTTTGCAAACCCTACTTGCAGCTTCACCAGAGCGAGAGTTTTCCTGCCAGCACACAGGCTCCTCCACAAGACCTAAACGCCCTCGGGATCCCTTGCCCAGCTCCCTGAACAACTCCACCCCTTGGGAGCCTTGTGGTGCAAGAAGCAGCATGCAGGTTGTTTGCCCTACCTGGGCTATATATTTCAAAGCCATGCAAAGGCCATACTATCAAATTGTGGTCACTTTGATTGTGTGTGTAGTGTTTGCACACCAGCTAAAAGTATGGGCTCTCCGTGCATCACCAAGTCCCCTCAGCAACCCTGTGCACCATGTGGTGAATGACAATGTACACCAAAGGACTTTCTCCAGCCCCTCAGCACCGCCCATGGGTTTCTCTGCTGCTCTTGCAGCTCCCTTTTCTGAGAGGACTGGCAGTGCCAGCAGCTCCTCTGGCATGCACTAGCATGGCAGCTATGTTATTTTAAGCTCCCAAGCATTGTTGCAACACAGACCTTCCAGATGCAAGGATTCAAAAGTATTATGGTACCAAATATGTGGACATGCATACATGGGTACATGCCTGTGCTTGCACATGTGTGTTTAGACAGGTGTGTATCGCTGTATGTTGCATACATCCAGTAGATGCACACATATGTATATTTGCTTTACATTTCCATACTCAAATATGTAATGTCTTTAAAATATATATGTACCTATCAGATATACAAAACATACCAGGTATTTGTTTAGGGATAAGTCTTCAGATGATGCATTTGATTCTAGTTTATATTTTCATTTCATTTTACTTCTTATGTGAGCTGTAACCTGTTTATTTAGGACTTTCAAATATGTAGCTATATATAACTATGATTGCTGAAATGAGTGTAAACATCATTAAAAATTGCATCTTCTTGTGCAAGCTCTGTAACTGTCAAAGTCATAAATAGACAAATGGAGATGATGATCAATCGAGGGTGAACTACAAAAAATATTTATTTATACAGCTATGAGAAACTGACTTTCCCAGAAGTACCTGAAGCTGATCACGGTGAATGCATCTCATGTAAGGCAAAGACTGAAAAGCGGTTTTATAATGAGGACTCCAAAATTCTTAAAAAGTTCTCATCACATTTGAAACCTGTGACCTTGCAAACAGTAGGAGCAGAAGGAAAGTGCTGTAGAAGGAGCAACAGTGGGCATCCTATTTGGTGTCCATATTGGATTTGGTTTTTGTACCTGGATCATGGTCTTTGCTTTTCCTGGATCACCTGTCTTAGCTCAAAAGTGTGTTAAGAAACATAGGGAAAACCTTGTCTCTCTCTGACATGGGCGATTAGACCAGCCTGGGATTGGTACCACATCAATCCATTTGTGATAGCCTGGGTTCTTACATAGTGCCTGTTACTGAGTGGCGTATCATAGCCTGATTTTCGGAAGTTGGCATTGATTTGATGAGGGTTTCCCATCTGTTCATGCCAGAGGAACAGGGAGCAGCCTGCAACCAGGGTGACTCTTGGGCTGTAGCTTGGAAGGTGGGGATGTAGACTTGACCCCATGTAAGAAGGGCACCCTTAGTCACAAGGAATTTGCTTGTAGTCCCATGGGCACAGCAGAGAATTAAGCCCCATAGGCATTGTTAAAACACAAAAGACTAAACCTTCTGAGCTGCTGCAATAAACATGATTGTTTAGATCCTCGGATGGTGAAAACTGGCAAAAAACCCATTAACCACACCGAGCTCCGCCGATCTGCATCAGGTGAGGAGGACATGGTGCAGTGAAGAAAGACTGGCTCATAGCATATGTAAGAGAGTGCACCTCGTCCTCCTTCCCAGCTAACATCTATCAGGTTCAGTAAGGCTGTAATGATACATATTAGAGGATGTCCAGCATGATCTATAGAGTGGTTTAAATTGCATCAGACTTAGGGTGGCCTTCTCACATTGCCCTGAGTGGGGAAACTCAATAATTCTGAGGTACTGTAGCTCTGAAAAATTGTGCCTGTAAATCTCTTTCTCATCCAGCTCGTCACATTTCCAAGGATGATCATGGTGCAGCTGCACTGAATATGGGTGCTACAAGGTTGTGGTTCAAAGAAGTAGACTTTGTTTTTTGCACACAGTAGATAAGCGTTTCAGTTCACCTTTAAGGAAAAAGCTCCATTTCACCAATCTGTTTCTCTGGTAGTACATCTGTTGGGAAGAAAAAGGCATATGGGTTTTCTCTGAGGAGAAGCAAGATCCTCTTGGTAAGATCAGATCCTTGAGCCCAATAGCACCAATTCTTTCCCACATGAGACAAAACCCAGACCAGCAGCAAGGAAGGGCAGAAGTCCTATGCACCACTTCAGCCCGATTTAAACTTAAGTGTGGGAAGGGGCAAAGGGAAGAGGAGGAAACCATATGTCATCTGTCTGTAAAAGTATCAAATTAAACTGATAAGTAATCTTTGCTCGTAGAGGAGTGTGCTGTTGATCTTAATTAGCCTCCTTTCAAGATTAGGCACAAGAGTGAAGAATTGCAGGGCTTGGCAATTTATTTGCTGATTGTTCCCTAGTCATGTTTTCCAGGCATTTTATGGTACGTAGGACAAGTATTCTTCATTTCATGCAGCTGAGGTAGTATTTCCTTGGAATGTGGAAGATATGGATAAACCTAAATTAGAAGTGTAAAAAAACCATCAAAAACCTAACCCCAAAAAACCAAAACCAAACCATGGCCTCCGTGGCTCTGGAGAGGGTCCTGGTGTCTGAGGGGTAAAAACTAGCTTCCTGTGATTTCAACAAGCCATGGCTACAGTCCTGCTGCCCTCAGGCTCCTGACATGACCTGTGCCAGTGACCCTGCTGAAATCAATGGCGCAGGTTAAGGATTAGGACGCTCCAATCAGCAATGCACTTAACTACGAACTCAAACATCCAAACAATCCCTTTGAATTCAATGGATGCAAACACAGAGTTAAAAATAAGCCTGCAGTTAAGTGCCTTCATCAGATCAAGCTCTGATTTTTTACTCTGCATGAGTAGGTCCAGAGGAGCTCAGGTCTTTGCTGTTTGGGTTAGTAAACTTAAGAAAAATAGCTCACGTTTCTGATTTATGTCACGGTAAAGTGAAGCATAGTTTGAAGACGTAAGTGCTCTTAAAATCTTTTTGTACAATGAAACCAATGTCAAACACATTAGAATAAAAAAAGCAGAGATACATTTCCTAAAAAAAAAAAAAAAAATAGTAATCATCCATAGACAAATTTTGCCAGAGATCTTATGGATGCTGTTTCGAACAAGACCTCTAGATGTGGTCCTGGCTGGATGTTTTCCAGAATCTCCTGTATCCTGCGAAATCTGAGGAGAAAACCTATGGAGGAATCAAGCTCCTCCTGTAGCCCCACTGCTGCTTGCTTCTGGTGGAACCGGAAAAGCCATAAGAACAGGGTCTCACCTAATGGATAGTACTTTCAGTGATGGTCCCAAGCACGTGCCCAAAAGGAGGCAAGAGTGAAATGTCTTTAAAAGTTAATGAAATCTTTCATTTCAGTAATTGAAATGAGCATTTGATTTATGTTTGATTCTTTCCTGGCTGGAAGCTCTCAGTCAGAGCCAGCTTGCCCCAGTCTTCACTTGTCAAGACCAGGACTCATCTCATGGCACATCAGGTGCTTGGTTTCCAGTAGCTGGTGTGAAACACAGGCTCTCCCAAGGGTGATTCACATCATAAGTGGGCTGAGTTGCTCTCAGGAGGTGCCTGTCTTTCTCTACATTTACTATAATGGGAAGCAAGGGCTGACAGCGCTCCAAACTTAGACACCTCAGCTAAGTGCCTACAGTGCGATAGGATGAATCTGGGCTTATACATATTTTTGCCTTCCTTCAGGAAAAATTTCACTTTGCATTGACCTTCTACACAGTTACACTCTCAAAGGCAGTCTCCAGGGGAGCATCAGGGCTCAGAGAGCATGTGGGCACTGTGTTGACCCCGAAGACTTTCATCATTGATGTCCTTCCCTTGGGTGTTTCAGAGGTGTCTTCCAGGGTTTGCATCCTCTCCACAAGATGCGGGCACTATTAATATTCCTGATCATACACTCCAGAGAACCAGAAGCAAAGCTCCTGCACTCTGAGAATAGCTCCGGTGCTAAATATAGGGGATTTTTATGAATCTATTTGCCATTTCCATTAGTCAGGGCAGAAATACGTTATTGTAAGATGTCTAAGCATTTTGTCATTGCTCACTGGCTGTATCAAAACGTAGTCTAAGCAGTTATCACTGTATTTCTGATTAATATTATAACAACCACTGGCTAATCACAGAGTCAGCAGTGAAAACTGCTCTAATCGTTATCTTTCTGGCTAAGTAACTTCCCCGTTATTTGTTGTATACTGCAGATTTTGGTGGGTGGGGGTTGTTTTCTTTTAATGTTAAATGTGAGATTTTATCCTCAAAGGAGTGATTATCTCAGAGCAAAATTGGCAAGGTTAAACACTATCTATAAAAAAACATTCAGCAGTATGCCATGAAATGAATTACATAATATATCAGTCATCTACCTGGCTTTTGAAAAAGTGGGAATATGTGTTTGTGCAGTCTGGGTGAGTATTTTATATTAGGCTTTTTTTTTCCCCATGAAGGTAAAAATGACCTTGGTTATTAGAAAGTGAAGATATACTGAACTGCGTAGAATCAACACAGTTCCATTTCATTTAGTTCCTACTAAAATTGAAAGAAGAGAAAATAGAGATTGAATTTATTTTACTATATAGTGCCTCATTTGAACTTTAGTAAAGCATTAGCCACTAAGGAAAACCCTTCTCCCACCTCCCTTCCATAATCTCTTACAGATGGTATGTTAAGGAAATTGCCTTGACTTTATTGATTCTTTGGCCTGAGGTTCAGCTAACAGCCAGTGTGTTACTGGGGAAATGTATGCTGTTCTATAGTTACAGGAAGGTAGTGCTTTGACCTGGCAGCTGTGTGTACTTAGACAAAAAAAAGTCCATGATGCTTTACAATCACAGATTGGTATATTTTTTCCCCTTAGACATTAGCATACCTTCTCTTTAGAACCCCATTTTTAAAAAAACATATCGTACCAATCTGAGTATCTTACAGAATGGAGGAAAACAGTATCCTGCTAAGATGGAAGGGCACAGCCTGAAAACTAGCTGCTGCATTCTGCCAGGTCACCATAATTTTCTATTAGTTCCTTTCCAGAAATACTTCCCTTGCAGTTATTACAAAATGACCGATGTGTGATGCTGCATGCTGCTGGCCTCTCACAGCTCAATCGTTCATCAGGTGGAACTTCAGAGATCTCCAGTGAAGGGATCAGCGTGCACTCTTTCTTCTCTTTATTTTGATTGTAAGATTAATTGGAGTCTTAAGAATTATTGGGAGCTTTTTCATCTGGCATGGACCAGTCTAGCTCCAGTGGATTACACAGAGGTACACCCACTTCTACCAGTTTAGCAGCTGTCCCTCTGAATGTGAAAATCTACATTAGCACCTATTTTATAGGTGAAAATTGCTGTCTAAGTACTGCAAGCCCAGGATATTAGCACTATTTCTGAGAAACTTCACAGTGGGTCAATTTCATCCCAACACTGAGGAGCTGGTGGCACATCTTCCAACAGATTTCATCTGCTATAGTTTTCCTCAGCCCCAGGACTCCCCTCCCTTCTTTGTCTCCTCTCCATAATGGTCCTCTTCCTGCTTCCTGAGGGGCTGCATGCTGCATTGCACAAGATGAAATCTCATCTGGGAGGCTAATGATGGAGCAGAATGAAGTCATGAGGCACCCAACCTGCAACTCCCACAACACTTTTGAGAATCAGTATAAATTGTTTGCCTCTTTTAGCCAAAATATTTCATACTGGTTGTTTTTTGGCTTGGTTTGATTTTGGGTTTTTGTAAAGTTGTGAGAAGTCTAGAATCACCAACAGTTCTTTGTTAACCTTTTCTATGTAATATAACCTTATTCTTCTGACAGCCGCAGAAGCATAATTACCTTTCGAAATATGCTTAAAATATTCCTGGCTCTCATGATGTCATAGTGTCCCCCACAATATCTGCTGCTGGAAAAACCCAATCATGGGAGATGTCCATTCCCATTTTAAAAAATACATTGTTATCCTTCACAAACAGAACATCTGGAAGGCTGAAAGGCCCAAATCTCTAACCTTTCTTCCGATTTGTGCTGCTTCTGCTTCTCTGTAATACATTCCTTTTTAAGCTCTGCTCATCTTCCTGTCAGTACTTATTTTAGGTCACCTTTTTTTGGCACTTTGGTGTAACAACACTGTGCCTAAACTTTTAGAAGAGCACTTAATTGGGATTGATATGGTGCATGGGGCCTGTAGTGAGATGGGCTGTAGGAGAACAGGGAGGCAACAGGCAATGTGAATCACACTCCTTGATATTAGTCGTTTGATATTTGTCATATTCCATTTGGGGATCTGAACTTATTCTCTGGATGGATATCAGTGGGATGGATTACAGTTCAACACTGCATAGGTATTCTTCTATTTGACATGTCTCTGCAAAATAAATATATTAGTGGTATAAAATCTCCTAAGGGCATGATATCAAATTTTTCAATTTATCAGTCAAATTATGGTACTAGTAAGAAGCACAGTCGACCTAGCCTACTGTCAGGGCCCAATTCAGAGGCAGTATATACAGCAAAGTAATTTAGACCTCTTGGCCTCATTCCTCACCTCTGCTGCAGAGCTCAAGCACTGCAGAGCTCACTAGCACTAGCAGGGAGTGGCTTCCCATTTTGGATATAAAGCCATTTTCACCCCCATTAATTCTCTCCATCATGCACTAAGTCTAGGCTGAGAAAAAATTCTTCATCCATTCAACCAGGTGCTCCCTTGCTGCTCCAAGGCAAATCTTGGGCAGTTCCCAAGCACAATCTGTACTCTGTGACCTTCAGCCATACCTGAAGTTTAAGTCTCCAGAGAACTTTTGTTGGCTCTGCTGATTTCACTAGCAAAATTGAAGACGAGAACGAAAACCTCTAAGGCTAGTACGTGTTTCTTTTCACTCAGTGACTTCCTTTCCTTTCTACTTGCCTCCCATATTTTCCCTCCCCAATCGCTTTAGGGTTCGCATTCCTCATGCTGATGCAGGTTTCTCTTCATCCCTTCCCACCAAGAAAAATGCGACTGTTTTAATTCTCCTCGTTGAGGAATTGATCTACAGAGTAATTAAACAACTCCCTGCAAGCCCTATAATAAGTCAGTAGCAGAGCAGGAATTCTCCAAGGCCCCAGCCTGCAGACTCAGCTCCTGAGCTGCCCCGTCCTCCCCTCCTTTCCTCTTTGCCACACTTCTCACCATCACCAGCTGCATATAACCCTGCCAGCCTCCTCCGCCAGAGCTTCACCTTGCTGAAATCTCTGCAGATGAGGACATACACCAATTAATTCTCTTTTTCCTCTGCCTGCACCAGCAAAAGTCTCTCCCTTATAAAGAAAGCCTCTCCCTTATAAAAGAAAGGGCTATTTTAAAACACTTTTTAAAGCTGTCTCAGACAATGCAATGCAGCCTGGAGGTAGGAAAGGGATTCACAATTTGGTCACCTGGTGTGCCCTGGCACCACAGCCGGCGTGGCACCATCATGTTGCCTGACTGTGAGACCTCTGTGGTACCCCTCTGCCCGGTGGGGTGAATGCCAAATAGCAGGAGGCCAGCTGGCCCTCCTTAATATCCGTTTTGCCTTCTAATATTACTTTAATACTGCCTATTTGCAATGTTTAAACAAGATGTGACATGGCACCAAAACTCTCCCCGCACGGCTTCATTCCCCTCCTTCCCCAAAACCCAGATGACTTTGAAGAACAAGGAACCTGACTCCGAGAGCTCGGCCTGCTGCGGGCTGCGATATTCATGCAGCATTAGATCATGTTAACGTTAGGTATAATCCAGTACAAATCCTCTTAGTGTCACTGGCACTGTAAGGGTTGTTATAATTGCTCATAGCTTAAAACAATTTTGCAGCTTTTCTTCACCTCTGTGAGTCGGTTCCAATTAGAGGAAGGGAACTTTCCGAACCTGCAGAGTTTCTATTTAGGACACAGCCCCATCCTGACAACACGCTGTCAGCCCTGCCGTGCAGCCGGAAAAATGTCCACCGTATTACAGAGACGTGACAAAAACAGAGGCAGGAGAGGAACATGTGTGCTCCAGTTTCTTTCAAAGTCTTTCGGAAGCACCTCCTCGGGCAATGATTTTGTTCTGCTTGACACCACGTTCCTGGGGCTGTGCGGCCTCCTTCTGTGTCTCCCATTTTTCAGACAAATGTTCCCATTTCAGAAAGTTGGAGGAAGGAGAGAGCAGAGGGAGGAGAACAAATCAAGCGGCAGTGAGACTGCAAACGTGCCTTGGGCTGGCAGGGAAGGCAGTGCTTCAACCAGCCAAAGGAGATTATGCTCAGCCCCAGCTGATGGCAGGGTTTGATGGCTGATGGCAGCAGCGTGGTCAAGGGAATTTGGCTCTGAGCTTGTGCTCCCCCACATAGCGGGGTGATGCCAGGTGTCTCTAGGGAGAGACAGGCATTGGGGCAACCCGTGGCCAGGAAAGTGGTTGTGCATGCAATGTATGTGCTGGGCAGCAAAGCCACAGTCACCTGGACAGATTTGCCCCCTCAGCCCTTCTGGTGGCACACCCCTCCACCCCACTCTTCTTGTCCCCACTGGTCACAAGCGCACACACAAGCGAGTGATGGAAGGAGCAGGATGGTTTGCCTGCTCCGTGCTTTCAAGAAACATCTGTCTGGGTTTTTTAGCAAAATTATGCTCCCTACCAGGCCATTTTGCTGTCAGGCTCTCTGACGCCGTCCATGTTCTCCCAGGAGCGAGCAGATGTCATCACTGGCTTTATGCTGAAGGATCAGGCAGCCGGAGAGAGAATCTGCAATATCTGAGTCTGCCTCCAACATAACAAGGGAAACCTGTTGCCACGTCCTTGTTTTCCAAGGGGTTCATCATAACAGCCTAGAATGCTGTGAAAAATGTTGGCAGAAGGAATGACCATAAATGTGACCACAGAGCTGGCCAGATTTGCTCTGTAGGAGAGTTCAATTCAAGGCCAGCTTTGCTGTAGAAAGCCAGAAGTACATGGGAGCTGAAGCTTTATTCCAGGCTGAAGGGGTGTTGTTTGAACCAGAGGTGCCTCCTGAGAGCATGGAAAGCAACGATGTGCCAAGATATCAGCTGGTGATTAAGTTACATACTAGAGTGGGAACCAATGTAGCAGGTCACCAAAGCCAAAGAAGAGAAGTCTGTGTCCTCCAACACTTACCCCCTTTCTTGCTGCAAGTGTCTGCTCTCCCTCTCTGTCTTGCCTGTCCAAACCAGCTCTGCAGCAGCTCAATTCACTAACCCAGCAAAAGAAGGTTTCTGCCAAGTAAGTTGAGCTGATTTGGTTTGGTGAAAGGCTTCAGTGATGCTGGGACTGGAGCGAGGGAGGAGCTCATGGACCTGGCTGCATGGCTAGACAGAATGAGAAGAGGAGTGAGAGACAGAGGAGCAAAACTCCCCACCCCAGCAGAAGGCAGGGCTTAGGGTGGCTCAGACATAACACACACGGGACAAACAATGTACAAGTGAGCAGGTACAATGTAAACAAATAGAGACTCAGGGGTGTGAATCCAAGAATAAACCAAAAGATTTTTGCTTTCTTTTCTTCCTTCCTTCCTCCCTAATCCACCCACCTATAATAACAGAAACACAGAGGAGGAAATTAATTTCAGGGACCAGCTCTGTAGAGGAACACACACTCCTTGCTCCCTCCTGTTATGCTTGGCTCAAATCAGACGGACACACCTGGCCTTCCAAACAGGCACTATTTATACACCTCCTTCCCCACAGTGGTGTGATCCTCTCCCTGCTTCTTCCCCAGCCTTGTCTGCTGGCAGCCTGCCGGGTACAGTGGAGAAGAGACCCTGATGTCGTCTGGCACAGGCAGTGGCTGGCCTCAGAGAGGCCACTTTCTGCTGCCATCACGCTAAGCAGCCGTTCCATCATCTGACAGCATTGACTTCACCTTCCCTCCTCTGGCTTTGCTTGGTGCACAGATGTGGCTGGTGGAGATAAGCTGTATCTTCCTTCCCCTCTTTCAACTGCCCTGGGAGCACAGGAGAGGATGTGTTTTGTGAATGCTCCTTACTTGCAGCAGCTCTTCTAAAGCTCCCCTTCCCTTAGCTCCCTAGTGCTGGAGCTCTTCCACAGCCCATGGCACCTTCTACCTGCAGGCAACTCATTGCCAAGGTAAACCTCCCCAGATGAGAATGCCTTGGGGGTATCCCTCTGATTTCAGTGCTGTGCAACAAAAATGGAGCAGGCAATTCTGTCCGAGAAAAAGAGGGAGTTAGACCTAGGAATACAGCTAAAGGTGGACTGTGGGAGAAGAGCAGAAGACAAGCAAGACCACAGTCATGGTCACCTTCATTTCTTTCTGCAAAATAAGCTAGTCAAGTGCAACTAAAATCTAATTTACCTATATCACTATATATACTTTCCTGATATTAACATAAGCCAGGTTTAAAGGTGCTTTTTTTTTTTTTTTTTTTTTTTTTTTTTTTTTTTTTTTCTGTGGCCAGCAACTGCAGTGAAGACATGCATCAAGAAATGGAGCCAGGCCACCATATTGGCTCTGGGCCTCGCACTCAGCTTCTCTAAGACCTCAGAGGAATAGAGGTGGCTAAAGCTGGTTTAGCCTATGCATTGCAGCTGGTCCAGAACCAAGACCTGGCTGGTGGATCCGCAAATCCTGCTTGATACAGCAACCAAGGAAATTACCATGGGAGAAATTAGAGTGTAAACGTGCAGAGCAAGCAGCTAGTCAGCAGTATGTGCTTGTTCCTGCCCTCTGGTACCAGCAAGATGACCTGCCCTTCAGTGAAGGGGAGCAATTCACTTTAATAACCAAACTGGGTGTTTCAATCACTTTGCCTTCTTCTTGCAGTGATAGCTGGCACTAAAATGAGAGTCTAAAGAATAAGCCAGTAAATTAAAATGACCCAGATGTACAATGCTGAGAAAATCTTCAGAGGAGCTCTGATTTGCTGAGATAGAGACCTCCCTTAGCTCCCAGTAGCCTCTGTGAGGCCTGGAAGCATTGTCACGATAGACAACAAATTACTGGCTTTTTTCTTTTTTTTTTTTTCCACATCTCTGGAGATTTTCCAGGAATTCCTGCAGGACTTTGTTGACTTTGCAACAGAAAAGTTCACTGTTCAGGAAAACAGTGATTCGTTATGGGTAGAGTCCACTTTCCTAAAATTCATTAGTAAAGGGGAAGGGAGGTTGGAGATGACAGTGCAGGGAGATGGATATTTGAGTTTGTGCCACATCTGTGTCCCTACCCTGGCAGAGTGCCAAGCAAGGATGTCCTCTTATTCTCTTGCAACCGAATCTTTTCCTTGTGAAATGCATCCTTCCTTCCTGGCTCCCAGCACGTCCCCTCAGCCACCAGGCGTTGGATGATGTTTGCACAGAGGACGCTCCCTCCCCTGGTTCCTCACAATCTCAGCTCTGTCCTTAGCCCCTTTCATCATATTTTATGCAAAGTAAAGTCACACATTAAAAATGTGCGGTGTTTTTAAGCTGCTCTGCCATTTATACCAAAACGGACATGCTGATCAATGAGGAATGATCCTTTTCCCCTAATGTCATGGCAACTTGCATTCAAATGTATTTGATAGAAACAAATGTGCTTAAACTTCCGCATGTGGCAGAAGGCTGCCTCTGAAATTATTTCCATTTTCAAGGTCAGTAAGCAAAGAGTCAGGCCATGTTCCTTGGAGACAACCTCCAATCAGAGGAAACGGTTCCCCTGTCAGCCAGCTGTTATCTGCATAGCCCTCCTCTGCTATTTGATGTGCCACAGGCTTCTTGTCACTTGACTGTGAGATATTTTCATCATTCCTCTAGCTGACACCCTTCGCATTCCCTCTTCCCTTGTGCAGAAATCCCCACATTTAATAGCAGCAGTGGCTTAGGATGCATCTAAGCCAGCTTGGGCTCTTTCTCATACTGTTACCACAATGTAATTTTTCCAGGACACATTTCATATACATCTTAACCTCTTTAGCACCCTTCCTGGCAAATAAATACATTGATTTTAATGGCCACTTGAATTCGACCCAGAGGAGGGCGATTAGGCTCTTAATGAGCTGTGCAGTGCACATTCTCTATTGGCTAAACCTTGAGGTGCTTACTCAGGCAAACTGCCACAGAGGCTGAGGCTATGTAGAGTGCTTCCAGATGTGGTCCTTTCAAATTAACTAAGAGATGAAGCATCATTCATTTCAGCACCAAGAAAGGAATGCCGACATAACTTACTGGCTGATTTAAGCCTCTCATCTTCCCTTCCCTTCCCTTCAGCTGTGGAGGGAAAGGTGAGGAAGCACAGGCAGGGAAGCTGGCATGATGTTCTGCCAGCTGCTGGTGCCTCCCTCAGCTTACCTCCCTGCAGCCCTGGAAGAGATGTGGTTGTAAAATGAGGCTACAGAAGTAGTGTTGAGTAGCTGATCAGAGAGCTAGAGCACCTCTCCTATGAGGACAGGCTGAAAGAGCTGGGGTTGTCCAGCTCACAGAAGAGAAGGTTCTGGGGAGACTTTAATGCAGCCTTTCAGTACTTAAAGAGGGCTTATTACAAAGAAGGAGACAGATTTTTTAGCAGGGCCTGTGATGATAGGACAAGGGACAATGGTTTTAAACTGGAAGAGGGTAGATTCAGACTAGATTTAAAGAAGAAATTTTTTACAATGAGGGTGGTGAAACACTGGAATGGATTGCCCAGAGAGGTAGTAGATGCCCCATCTATGGAAATATTCAACTTCAAAATGCTAAAATGCAGAAAGGTCCTCAAGTTATATGGCCAAGACCCTTCGGTTTGTACACAATCCTAATAGGTTTGCTTCATTAAAAATGTGACAATGTTGTTTACATAAAATGGAAATAAGAGAGCAGAACAGAATGAATCATTGGTTTTAGCAAAACCAGAAACAATTCCTGCAAAAGCTCAGCTTTTTTCACCTGGGATCCTTCACGGTATTGCAAAGGATCCTGTCCCAAATGGATCTATCTAAAGAAGCGATGGGAAAAGCACCTTTTTGTATTGACAGGCCTGCAAAGGTCTGCAAACACAAAAATGGGCTAAAGTATCTCACTCCTCTTCTGCTACACATACAGAACTGTTTTAATATCGATGATAGATACCAAGGAGACATGATCTCTCTCAAGTTTAGATCATGTCATATTTCTATTAATGTCATCACTTATTTCTGCATTATATATGGCCGCATGCATAGCACACACATATAGCTGAGTAACCTCTCTGTATATCATGACTGTATGTGTGATATAAGCATGACAGATGCACTATAAAACAGTCCAAAATGTTCCGCATATTATTCTGTAGTACACTGTGTATCAGTTTAACAGCATATATAGCTTATGGTTTATTGTCAGATATAGCAAGATGTAATCTTTCACAGTTCACACAAGTAAAAGTTACAGGAAAGAAAATTGTGAATAGAGAGGACAAACATTCAGAACATACAGTGTGTTCCTTACTTACATCATCAAAGGCAAAGCAGGGACAAGGGCATTTTTAAACAGTTTGGGGGAGCTTTTGCTAGGCAGAGTCTGGTCTACATGGACATACAACACCTTTGCAGAGTCTTTTATGAACTTCAAAAGGACCTTGCAAAGTGCTCAGGGTCCACACCTGTGACCCAGCTGCAGCATGGAAACCATATTCAGGTGCTGGCTCTCTGCTGATCATCCCAAAGTAGCCTCACCAGCTGTTCTGCACTCCCCTTGAAGGTGATGGGGGTTACATACACGCAGCAGCCCTGACACTGTGGCTGTCTAGGGAATGCACAAGAAACAAGAAGAGTTATTAATGTCTTGTAATGGAACTGGGGCCACAAGCATTACTGTAGTAGCCGTGATCGTAATAATTATTAATAATGTCCCAAAGAGAAAAAAGAAGCAATAGCTGGTCTAAAAAGTGATGATGAGACTGATTTGTCTTGTCCCTTGAATGATGCGATTTCCAAAGAGTGACTGCAAAGTCAGAGGTGTGCTTTGCGATTTGTTGCTGTAACAAAACAACACTAATTTCCTCACGTACTCATTTTCCTCTGTTATTTTACCACTTTGACCAAATCCTGCATTACTGAAAATGCAGATGAGTTCTGGTCAAACAGTAAAAACAAATAAATGGGCATATAAGTACTACTGTGAGTAAAGGAACTAAATTTATCTCTCTTGGACTTCTAGGAAGTCATGTTTATCACTGTTTATGAATACTCAGAAACCTGTTAGCATTGATGGGAATGTTCACAAATCCTGATCATCTGTTGATCTTTGCAGAAATGCCTGTTGCATTTGGTGACTAAGTGTGTTCTTAAAATGCTCAGTCAACCATGCAGTACCTAAAAAGGGATTCTGTTGACTTGTATGCTCACTCATGAGTAAGACTAAGAGTACCATGCTTTAGCTCAGCAGCTGAGGGCTTGATATATATGCCTATGTGAAGCAAGCTATGTCTTTGGTTGTTATTGGTGCAACACCAGTTGCTTCAACTGCTATGGATGCAATACTTATGTAATCAATTCAGACAAGTGGAGGAATGAATCCAGCATGTCCCATGACTGAAATCAAGACTGGCTCACAAATGATTCCTGTGACATAATGGCTAAATCCACACTCAACCTTAACTAAAATAATCAGCATTTCTAGAATTTAAAATGACCTTCTGCTTTTCAGACTCCTGCAGTAAATTAGTTCCCTTCTCCCACCTCAGAAAGAACTATCTCTTTCCATGAGCCTTCATTTTAGAGTTTGACTCGTGAGCTAATATGACTTCAGGAAAAAGACAGAAAATATATAGCTGTTCTTGGTTTTCTCTAGAAAAATTTCAGTGGGTCATTGCAGCTTTAATTCAGAATTGTATTGACTGATTTCTTTCTGCATCCTAAGGAGTTGCTAAGCAACATGTATTCTCTCTCGCCATGCATTTGTCAAGACAGAAAAAAGTAGGAAGAGATAGAAAAAGATTCACCTTCTCTAATATACCTATCAAATCATAGCATATCACTTATTTTAGTCACACCTAAAGTATATATACTGACATATTACTCACTTCCTCAGTGCTGTAGCTGGTTCCAGAGTCTATGTTCAAAACCAATGAAGGTCTCATTTTTGCTCTCATTGATAAGGGACCATTGGGTGTTGACTTTCACCAATGAGTCTACCCTTAGCCAATGGCTCATAAATCATAAATGGGCAGAGACTCATCATGCCAAGTTCCTGGGTTGTTCTCGTGAGGCTGGGGACTCTCCAGGTCCTCAGCCTGGAGCTCTCTGAGGTCTTTAGGAAAAGCGAATAATTTCAGGCAGCCACTACAGCCTGAATGCTATTATTTGGGCCAGACTTATGGCTTGTGGGACACTGCAATAACATGCTCAGTCAGAGAAGGCATAACAGTACTGTGGTGATTACCATGGTATGCACTGTAGCCAATGTATTTAACATAGGCAGACTATGTTTTTGCGGCAATGCTGCTTAAAAGGTCAGAAGCCTGCACATGGTCACCAAGCTTATTTAAAAAAAAATTTTAAAAATTCCATTTTAACATCTAACACACCCTCCAAGACAGTGACCACTAGAGTTTGTGGATTTTCTTTTCTTTGCTCTTTAGCAAAATGATTCTGTACAGGGTGGTTCAACACTAACCACAGGTTTTGCATCCATCTCTCCTTAGAAAGGAGAGTCAGTATTTGCCACCCAGATATTAGTTCTCTCACTCTTCCGGAGTTGTAGTGCAAATAGATTTGTACAAGCAATAAAGATATACTTTGTTGTTGTTGCTGCTGAAAGATTCATTATAACTTGGAATACAGAGAAGGCAAATTTTGCAGTCCACTGCACTAGGGAAAACTAGGAGAAAATCTATTGACCTTAATGTCTTGATGCTATGCATAGTCAATTAATTCATTCCTGATCCACTACAATGTGACTGAGAACAAAATTTGGACCTCTCTGCTGCACTTTAAAGCTAGATTTTTTTGCCCTCAGAAACGTCTATTTGTAACTTCAATTGACAACTTCTATCTGAGGGCTCTCAAACTGGAGAGCAGAAAAGTGTTATTGATTGACTTTCCTCCTGTTGTTCATAAAGTATGATAAGTTTCACTTCTCCTAAACAGCCTTTTGAGGGTCAAAGCCAGCAACTGCATATGCTCATTCTCAAAGACAAATCACAGTAAGTTTGTATAGAAAAATGTAAAACTTTGTGTTTCAGAAACATTGTTAAATAATGGATGTGGCCCGCTCTTTTGTGTGACAGTTTAACTGCAAGATCTGGAATATAGTTTTAGAAATGCATTCATATTGTCAAATCGGTTTATTTTGCATGCATTTATAGCTCTTGATATCAATTTCCTATTGCTATTCTCACAGTTTTGTTGCCAGACACATTGGTAAAAAACATTAGTTTTAATTATATACTGGGAGATTGATGGTGTATATATAGAAAGTATAATCACAGATATGCACACAAAGCCCCTAACTATAGAAATTAGCCTAAAGCAAGTCAGGAAAGGGAAGCATTGCATGTTATCCCTTGTGAACTTGAAGTTCATCTATGTTGTGGTTTGGGCCTGACTGGCCACTGAAACCTCAAGCCAGGATAATCTACTACCTTGGCCCACAGTGTGGCAGATGAGATGTAGATCCAGTTTCCTGGAGGCAGTTCAGAGAGTATTTCCAAATTCTCTGGAATTCTTCAAGGTGCAGGAAACCTCCCCAAATTTCTCAGTCTCAATTCAAGGACTGTAGACACAATGAATGGGTCTATCGCCCAAATGTAATAACTGTGCACACTCGGAAATTCCCCCAGTCAAGAAATAACAAAACTTTTGAGGTCTAAAATTTTGCATAAAATTTCGACAATCTCAGAGTTCCTTTTCTTATCTTGAAAATACCGATATGAGAAGCAACTCCAAACGCCACTGACTATATAGTTCAATTTACAGGTCAGGCACAAATTGCTGTGCTGATGATCCACTCTTCTCGGTAGGTGTGAATACTTGCATGAATAAAATCTGCTGCAGTGACTTGGGGATCAGGCCCTATTTATTAAAGATATTGAACTCTCTTTTCCCTCCTTTTTCTCAGTTATACTGACTTGGGCTATAGTGTGCTGTGTTTGAGTCACAGTCTACGTGTGTGTACGTATGTGTGTGTATTTATATATAGCTCGCTGTATTTATAGCTGTGAATCTCTAGTCTGCTACAGCAACCCAGTGAAGAAAGCAAATTGGAAAAGCACCTTTCTTAAGCAATAAGAAGACATGCTATCAGTGCCTTTCTGCACAATTACTGCCTGCCCCAGGCACTGCTCTAAGGCACAGAGTCAAAGGTTTGCTTTCCCAGCCACTCAATAAATACTTTAAATCTCATTCTTATTGCTACTTTGAAATGAAAAGGAGGAGGGGAGAGGATTAATAGGCATGCGTTCATTAGGAGTTGTCACTGAAATTCTTCACCTTCTCAGATCATCCTCTATTTGAGAACCTCAGAGATCCTTACTAATGTTATAGTATCACGTCTCATTTCACCTGGAGACTTATAATATGCCTGATCCCGCAGTCAACAGTTGTCTTTCCATGAATGTGTCTGGAGTATGGCTCAGTCACTCATTTTTCAAAATATCTGCATTTTATACACACAAATTAGTAGGGAGGTTAATTGACTTTGCTGGGTTCACACAGTGGGTTGTGGCATCTGGGAACAGAGCAAAAGTCTCCTGACTCCTGGCCTGGATGCCCGGGATGGCATTTGCCACCTCTCGTAGGGAGAACAGGCTAGGAAAATCAGCTGGATCTAAAATCATACTAAAATTCTCTCCTCCCCAACCTACTTCTTTGAGACCAGCTACCTGCTGGTGCATTTGAAAAGTACCAACCTTTCTGTACTGAAGTTTAAACACGGTAGTGGAGATCTCTGTCAGCACACCCTATCTCCTAAGACACAATCCACTCTGATGAGGAGCTGTTACCAGCCAGTATGAAAAATGCTCCCTTCAGTCTTCCTATGTCAAATTTGAAAGCTGAAGGAATTTTGCTGATAGTTAGAAACAAACAAAACCGGCCAAACTTGGGAGACAGAGAATTTCAGCTTAATGGGAAAGAAATGCATAATACTGTTCCCTTTGACAACAAAAGAGGAAAAGAGGAACTGCTTCACAACTTTATCGGTAATATCTGGTAACACCTGCCCACTAGGAACTGTTAGCAGACGGTACATCACAATTTTTAAAAATGAATTAAAACAATTAACACACTCTAGTCTTTGCACTCCATGTTTACTGTCTTCTTTTTCCCTCTCTTCAAAAATTCCAAAATGTACAGTGACACAATACATGTCTGAACATATGGAAAAACTTCTTTACTTAGAGGGTGGCAGAGCACTGGAACAGGCTTCCCAGAGAGGGTGTGGAGTCTTCTTCTCTGGAGATATTAAAAACCTGCCTGGATGTGGTCCTGTCCAGCCTGCTCTGAGTGGACCTGCTCTGGCAAGGGGTTGGACTAGATGATCTCCAAAGGTCCATTCCAACCCCTACCGTTCTGTGATTCTGTGAACACACATATCTCATTCCACAAGACTGCACTGTGATTGCAGTTTTCTATCCTGAAAATAAATAGATAAATAAATAAAAGGAATTTCTTGCATTTTGTCTCCACAGGGATGTTAAGCCAAATTCTTCAGAGTTTAAAGCTGTTATGGAGCTACTGACACCTCTTCCATAACAGAGACAGAATGAAAGTATTTAACTTATCTCCAGGTTTACTATAGCTCTCCCCTTTTGAACCTCTCAAAATCACAAATGTGTTAAGTAGCTGATGAATGCATACTATTTATTATCTTTTACAAAGGGGCTTGCAGCGTTTGCAGGATCCCACAGTGGCTTTCCTGCACTGGATATAACCTTTAGGCTGCGGTATAGCCGAGTCAGAGAAGAGACCCAAAGGGTCTGCAATCTTAAATTAGTGTATAGTGGTGCTGCTCCATGGCTTTCTGTGCTGCTAGTACAGGGGCAAGGTCTGCTTCTGAGTCACTGACTTGCTGCAAAATGCTTCTCACTGTCTCAGCATCAGGTTGCCATTCCACCAGCTCCTCTGAGGGATACCACTGTGAAATTATTACAACAAAGATTCTTTGCAAGGCACAATAACTGCTTTAGACAAGCATTTTGGTAATAAGATGTGAACTGTATGATTTACATAGTAAATTGTTCCAAATGCCCCAAGACACACATACATGTATGTACATGTCTATGCATGTGTGTATCTGAATGTGTAGTGTATGCACCCATGCAGGTAACTCTTGTTTGCTGGAGCACGGACTCATCAGTGTATCAGGATCCCACTGGGTCTCTCCTCAGCTGATGGATGTGTAGCAATACAAGCAGGCAGAGAGTTTCCAGTTGCCTCTGGCTATTTATCCCCATTTGAGCTTGGAATAAAATCTTTGGTAAATGAGTCCTGGTAGAATAGGTTCAGATAATGGGATGTTGTGAAAGACTGAAACCTTCACATTCAAAAAATGTTGTTCAGGGCAATCTGAGCCCAAGTGTATTAGGCATGTGTCTCTGCTACCTTCATATATGCCTACAGCTGCAGCTGTGAGTAATGGTTGTGTTGGTTGCCCCGCTAGGTCTAGTGTTTGACCACTGTATGAGGCTGGATCCAAAGTCCTTTGAAGTCAGTGCGAGTATTTTCACAGAAGCTGCTGGTCTTTGGGTTTGCTTGATGTGGCATTGCAATCAGAACCGAGCTGGAGAAGAGGAGGGACACACCACTGCCACCAGGATGGATGTCACCTCAAACCACAGCCAACAGCCCAGGGAAACTGAAGGAATGATTGTTATGGAAATTTCCCAAGAGGTAGAGTGTTTATTTTCCAAAGTTTTGGTCTTAGAGATTTACTGTCACAATAACTGGAAAACCAGAGAAAGCAGCTCTTGTATTTATGAAGAGGGGATAAGCTGAGGTAGGAAATGTTGGATTCTCTTCATCACTCTCTGTAATGGAAATAACGCCTGATTTTGGTCTGTGACCTTCCCATGCACTTCCTTTGGAAATAATAATTCACTTGGTATCTACAGTGACTGTTGCTATCCAAATCCAGCCACTCAGGAGAGACAGATCTCAAATTTTTCCTCTGTCTTGGCCTGTGAAGAGTGAGGGAGAAGAAGGAAGGCCCATCTGAATGCAGGAGCATTGCTTATCTGGGGTGCAGTCCCACTGCAAGCTGAACCACCTCCCTAGAGCTTCTCATCTCAGGGGAGCACCAGGAAATCACTAACAAAACTCAGTGCAGATCGTCCTGGAATTTCCCCAGTGTTTGACGATAAAGTGTACTGTCCTTCAGTCAGCACCAGAGAACAAAGTCTGCAAAGTGAAAAAGCACATCATTATCATAGATATTTTTTTGTTTAAATGACTACCTTTTTGTCTGGCCTGACAAAGAGAGATGCTAGTGCCCACTAGGCACTGGAAGAGGTAGAGAAGTGAGTGTTTCCCCTGTGACCATGGGAATTTCCCATTGCCATTATCCAAAATCATTTTAATACATTTGAAGGTGGAGGGAGGTGGATTCTCAGCACATGCAAAGCTGCCTCATCCTTTGGCTCATGCAAAGTAGCAAGAGTTCACATCAGCTGAGGACACTGATTGAGCTTGGCTCGTCCTATAGCCAGAGCTGATTCCCTGACACAGAGGGTGGAAGAACCTCTTTCACTGGCAGTTGCGGATGAGCTGCCGTGCCTCGCCATCTGGGCACAAGCAAAAAAAGGGGATGTCTGTGCACTTCACCTCTGACATCAGGAAGCCAGAGGGAGATTATATGCAGTAAAGCTTTGTTCTACAAATGCACATTTCTTGGCTTATTACACTCCAGAGTTACATTTGTGATTTGGCGCCACAACGTACACTCTTTGCTATCAGCTTGCTCTTAAATGCTATCTTTTATTTAACAACAGACCTCTGACAATGTTTGCGGCATTCAGCTGCCATTCTGATGCCAGCTGCTGTGTGCAATGGACAATAAGGACAGCAATAAACCGTGTCCTTAGGAGAAGTTTGAGTTTAAGGGATGTGTGCTTGGTAGGGCATTAGTTAGATACATCAACTAAAGTGATAGTAGATGAGCGAAATATTTCAGAAAAGAAAAATAAACCTGATAGGAGACTTCACTCAGCTCCTCCCTTGGCTGCTTTAGGAGCTGAAGAATTTCCACCTGCCCTGGTCTGCCCTCACAGGAAGGGGCAGGACCTCTTGGAAACACAGGGATCTTACAATAAAAACAAGTACAGATCAACCAACATAGCTGTGTGTATTTTTACTCCATATATCCTCTATACTTTTTAACTCTACTGTATTCCTGATCTAAAGTGAATCCAGAGAATGACTTCAGTAACTCATGTAACCTCTATGTCCCTACTGGGCTGGCAATTCAGGTTGCATGCAACCTGGCTTTTGATTTGCCCCGGTAGGTTGGCCAAGCACTTCTGGAGAAAGGAGGTGCCCGTGCTGCACTCAGTGTCCCCAACAGGCATGTCCCTCCTGGGTCTGCAACACCTGCTCCTGTGGCCAGCCCTCACTCATGCCAGGAGTCTAGCCAGCCTTGGTGTGCTCACTCCCATGGTAATTGCAGCTCACTTTGTAAGGATTTAGCCTCATCACCAAATTTACTCCAATTCCAGAGGGACAATGCTTTGTTTTGTGGGCAGCTTCAATAACACCAAGTTCTGGCCACAGAGACTGGCTATTAAGAGCTGGCCCTACCTAGTTTGTAATAGATGGGTGGAAGAAGACAGCCTGAACTAAGTAACTCCCAAGGTGCCTTTAGCCCACTGCATCACATTATCTCCCATTTTCAGCCATTTGCTCTTTAAACCTTTTCTTAGGTAGTTCATAAAATATTAATGCGAGAGGTCCCAGAAATTTCTCTCCTTCTCCTTTGCTGTAAAAAACCCCCACGTTACAAAAGTGCTTCTCTTCAACCAGCACTTTCTTATGTAAGAGAAATATTTTATCTAGCCACCAAGACAATAATTTCTGTTTTCAAAAACAGGAAAAAAAGTATAAACAATGTGCAGCCAGAACAAATAATAGAGGAGGCTTGCCAACCACATTCCTAAACGCACATATACAATGTCTGTGAACAAAACTGCCACAGCCCATGATTCCTGACATTCAGAGCTGTCACACCATTTATTTTAGGCTTAAGATTTATGTAAGATAAATGGTGATAAAGAACTACTGCTAGTACTAAGCAATCTGGGGATCTCTGGCAATTTAAAAACTGTCCCCAGTGACTGCTGCAGAAGAACAGAAGAATCCAGAGCGGTGGATGCAGGGCACGGAGAGGATGCAGCCTTTCAGGCAAAGCTCTCCTCTCCTCTCTGTCCTCCCAAATCTCTGGCACGCTTCCCACACTGGGAGCCACACAGAAGAGGAAGTTTTGCACACGCAGTGCAGAGTCTGCAGTGAAAAAAGAAAGGAGGATTTGCCCAAAGAAGATCACTGCAGGGCTCTGGTGGATGGGCTTTAGCAGATCATGCTGCAGTGGTGTGAGATGTCCCAGCCCACAGCTGTCCCCACCCCTCTGCAAGGAGGTACCAGCCCCGCAACAGCATCGGTGCCTGCATTGCAGCTGCCCAGGTTCAGCCCTAGCATCTGAGTGCAAACTCCTGAAGAGGGTGAATTTGAGCTAAGACACCAGGCTGAGGGTGAGAGCACTGGTGGGACTGGTGCTGGCAGTCTCAGGGCAACCATGCTGGCAGGAGGACAGGCACAAGCTGCAGGGGTTGCAGATGTTGCTATCCAAACCATTCGATGAGTGAATGCAAGCCCAAACCCTCATGCGCTCTTCCTTCTGCTGAATTTGGCTCTAGCAGAAGGTTTCTATTCAGACAGGGTTGCCTGCGTTCTCTGGGGCATAGCCCGCTCTTAGTTTTTAGGAAAGGGCCAAATGCAGGAGGACAGGCTGGCACAGGAAGCCTGTGGTGCATGAATCAGGCGTTCGCTGCCCAGTCTCATCAGTGGTGCATGTTGCAGCCTGTAAGGACTCTCACCATTCACTTGCCTACCCCACCACCGAGTGGGGGTGTCAGTGCTGTTGCAAAGGCATCTTCTGCAGAGTTTCTGGGCAGGCAGTGCTAATGGTAGCATTTGCAGTCAGCTCCTAGGAAAGAGATGAAGGAGCAATCATCGCAGGCATGCAAGGTTATTCAGCAAGTCAGAGCTCAGGGGAAAAATCAGAGCATCTCATTTGAGATGGAGAGGTTTCAGTTTGCTTTACATGCCAAAGAAGGGTGGAAGAGGCTATTTTGAAGTAACTAAGGAAATAAAAAATGAAAAGTGAGGAAAAAACCCTCATCTGATGATTGTTTAAAGCTGCTCAAGCAGTCCTGGAGGCATGAAAACTAAGAAAAGGTGAGCAAGCACTCCTCCCATGCTCACTGGAAAATTGATCCTCATTTTCAGCTATCATTTATGTATCCATAATAAATATTGACTCCCACTCTACCACAAGACTTACATAAATGCTCCAAACACGTCTGTTTGCAGAGATTACGATCTGTGTCTTTGACTCTCTGTAGTAGTCTCAATATAAATTATGAGCCAATAAATACTCTTGGAAAAGTTTTTACAATGTTTAGTTGACATTTGGGACCTTCAAACACTCACATAGAGCTGCCTTCAATCTATATGCACTCTTTTTCATTGATTAGGTGAGCTCATTGATTTCTAGCAAGACCAAAGGTAGAAGACAACTGGTGGAGAGGTTAAATATGGAGAAGACCTGCTAGACCCATTTGCCAGTTACTTGCTATAGTAGAAGATGCTTTTCCTGTACAATAGCCAACAAAATATCACTTCCACTTTTATATTCGTTCAGAAATCGTCTGGACATGTAGGGACAGGGTTTTTTTCCTGCAGCCCTGTCGGCTCCCAAGGTCAGGAAGTTTCTTCTGTAATCTGGCCTGCTGTTGGCTACATGCTTCCACTGAGCTCCAGTGCTGCCCCTCTCTTGTGTTGGGCTGCCCAGCTGAGCATCATTTTATTGATTCCCTGTTCAGCTTAAAGGAAAGGGGGATGTCCATGGGGAAATAGGAGAAGTCATATTGGACTAAATCAAAAGGTTCTTATGATAGTGTCCCTAATAATGGCCAGCACAGATGAATTGAGGAAGCAAATAAAAAGGGTAAGTAAAGAAATAAAAGCCTTCCCTGATGGCATCTGGCAGTGTCTAGGAAGTTCCTGAGCTGGTGCTCATGTCAGAAGCTTTGAGTGTAAAGGCCTTTGATGGACCTTTTTCCCATGAGTTTGTCTTCTTTTTGAAGTCATTTGTAGTAACCGTTAAGCCCAAACAGGTGAGATGCATTTTGCCTTTGCACTGCACTGCGGGATTATTTCCAGTTTGCAGCCACCCAGTATCCAGGATTTTTCTGAACTCCATTGCTAAGTACTTCTCTTTAGCTAACATCTGCATTTTGGGCTATTTTCCCCAGATCTATTAACTAACATTTTTCAAAACAAACATCCTTAATTGGATCAATTTGAAAGGGTATTAATTTTCTGTCCATTTGTTCAATCGCCCATTCTCCCCACTGGGGTTCACAACCCCTCTGAATTTGAGTGGCATCAATGAATACAATTAATATAGAGTACACATACACTCTCAGGTTATTAGTGAGAATGTTAAATAAGACCAGTGCTAATATTGATCTCTGGAGCACCTAACTTTCCAGTTATTTCCCATCTAACCATGTTGATGACTAATGATGCATTCTACAGCTTGGCAAATGAGGTTTTGGCTTATTGACAGTCCCAAAAATCAGGAGAAACCAAGAGAGGAGTTGGTTTCAATCATGCTGAAAAAGAAAAAAAAATCAACACTTTCTGGTGAATCATAAGATCACGTATATTCAGTCTGGATCAGATGGGGTTTTTCCTTACTTGACATGGTAGTTTTGGTTCTATTTAAAACACCATCAAGTGTTTTAAAACTTGCCTAGCTGCACATTAAAGGAAAATTTCTAAATGAAAAATAGTTTTGAATCATAAAACACAAATGCTGCTTCCCAAGAGATCAATGGGATGTTGGATTTTTTTTAGGGTGGTTACTTTTCAAGATCAAACAATTTAGGAAAACTCAATCAGTAAGTACAAAGTGTAATATTTAAATCTGCATTTATCATCCACTCCTTTAATCACGACCCACTAGAATAAGAAAATTTTAGTTGAAAAATGTTATTAATTTCTGATCATCTTACACGAGGTTTTAATTTCTCTTTCATTTAATTTCATTTTTACTATTTCTGGCATGTAAATGGGACAGCTAATTACAGTGGTCTTTCTGAGTTAGGAAATATTACTGTTTACTGTTCTAATTTATCATATTTACTGTAGCGATGCGTAAGAGTGTGCTTAACTGTGGCCAGGACCCTGTGGCTCTGGGCTTAGAAGGAGTACAGAAGAGCAGGCAGATAGATCCTTCTGCCAAAAGAGTAAAGTTAAATACCGACTACAGGAGGCTGCAATGCATAAGAAGTTGAGTGCTGGGATAGGAGCAGATCTCATGTTTGGTGCCCTCCTCCATTTTACTGACTTGTGGTTTACTTGTATATAGTTTAGTTAGAAAGGGATAACCTAGTTTGGAAAAAAAGAATAAAGATGGTTAAGGAATCTACGTCATAGAATCATATAATTGTCTAGGTTGGAAGGGACCTTCCAGATCATCTAGTCCAACCATCAACCTAACTGAAAAAAACAACAAACCATCACTAAACCATGTCACTAAGCCCTATGTCAACTCATCTTTTAAATACTTCAGGGATGGTACCTCAACCACTTCCCTGGGCAGACCATTCCAAGACTTAATAACCTTTTCAGTGTAAAAATTTTTCCTGATATCCAATCTGAACCTCCAATGGCACAACTGGAGGCCATTTCCTGTTGTCCTATCACTTGTTACTTGGAAGAAGAGACCAACCTCCCTGGCTACACCCTCCTTTCAGGGAGTTGTAGAGAGCGAGAAGATATCCCTTCAGCCTCCTTTTCTCCAGGCTGAACACCCCCAGCTCCCTCAGCCTCTCCTCATAGGGCTTATACTCCAGCCGCCTCACCAGTGTTATTGCCCTTCTTTGGACCCTCTCCAGCATCTCGATGTCTTTTTTGTGGGAAGGGGCCCAAAATGGTATACAGTACTCAAGATGGGGCCTCACCAGTGCCAAGCGGAGGGGCACAATCACCTCCCCAGTCCTACTCACCACGCTGTTCCCGATCCAGGCCAGGATGCTGTTGGCCTTCTTGGCCACCTGGGCACACTGCTGGCTCATGTTCAACCAGCTGTCGATCAACAGCCAAAGGAGAAGTTGTTGAAAGGTGCAGATGTGAACTGAAGATTGGCTCAAGAAGCTCGAAGTACTCAGTCTGTGTTCATTTTTATCCTTATGTCTAGTAATATACACATACTCTATTTTTACAAATTTATACTGTATATTTTATATTAATATTGTCATTTCATTTTTTTTAAAAAATAAGGCAGATAGTTAATATTTATTCATGTTCTGTACATTCTGTGAACTGGTTTTGTCTGTGTCTCTAAGCTAATGTCTTCTCCTGGCCTGGTGTTATTACACAGCTTTATTTTAGCTCTGAGCTTTTGGTCCTTGTTCTTAGTGGAAGCCTAATACTCAGAGCTAGAGGACATTTCCTCAACACAGGAGCTGGCCATAGGATCATACAATCAGCAGTGGCTGTACATGAGGTCCATGCTCCTTGTTATGCAGTGCTCCAAAGCAGAGAGCAACCCCAGGTTGCTCTAGCAGCTTTGGGGCAGATAATAACCCTGAGCCACTCCAAGATGACATGTGGTATGAACTGCTACCACCTCTCACCCTCTTCTTCCTGCCAAAGTCCCCTTTCTGCCAGCAGTGTAGGATGGCCCTTGAACACAAGTAGGGCAGCTTACAAGCTTGCAATCTCAGAGCCTGTTGCTGACATCCAGAACGCCTATATCTCTGTGTAAACTCATTCCTTCCTCAACAAATGTCGGTGGACCCAACCTCCCCAACTGCACATCGCCTCACATATGCTTGCCCCTCTTTACAAAGTTTCCTCCTTGTTTTTCAGTGATGCCCCATTTAAAAGCTAATGGGGTGTAAAGCTTCAGGAAAAAAAAAAAAGAAAAGAAAAAAGGTAGATAAGGATGCTGGAGCACTGTCCCAAGCAGCAGACCAGAGCCTGCTGATGTATATCCAGAACGAGAGTCCTCAGTATGTGCTTATGGAGGAAGGGAAGAAGGGAGATGCTTATTAGACAGAATGGGAGTTCTGTGCACAGGAGAGGAGCGCTCTGCAGCCCTGAGGATGTAAGGGAGATTTGCTAACTTTGCTTTATACTACTCATGCAGATAAGGAAGACTCTCAGTCTCCAATCATAAATCGGTATTATACAGTATACTCCCAAAGGCCATAATTACTTCCAGAAGCAGAAATTTGAATGACCCAGATAATTAGTTCAGTGCAGCTGGTCCAAAAATTATTTACATAAAAGCCAGTTTTACTTGAGGGGAAAGAAAAACAACCTTGCTACTGAAAGCAAATGACCCAGTTAGCTTTGTGCAATGAGTCTGAGGAGGCAGAGCATGAGTGGCAACACGAAGGCTTGTGCCATCATTTCTTCCCTCTTATGTTCAGACGGCAAATGTCAGATTACCTGCCTGGCAAACGACCCCCTCTATAGACAAACATTCAGGAAGGCTGTGAAGAAACAGAAAAACTGCATGAATTTAACCTTGTGCTCTGTGAGAGTCACTGTCAAGGAGATGCAAAGGGTCCACCACATCCAGAGGAAGACATTCCACTTGCAAAGGTGCAGGCACCCAGTGAACAGTGAGAGGGGTGAGGAGCAGCACAGCTCTGCTCCAGGCTCTGAGGAAGCCAGTGTCAGTTCTTACAGATAGGGGACTGATGCAGCTGCGAACTAATCACTTCAGTTATCTGGATTAATTTTTAACCAAAACCAGTTCCTCCATCCAGTTTAGCACGTCTCTGGGCAGCAGCACAGGCGGGGAATGCCCAGTGGCTCTGTGGTTAAGGTCTCGAGGGTCCAGGGCTGATGTTTCAGAGGTTGCCCTCTAACCTGTTAGGTTAAAAAGGAAAGAAAGGATATGCTTTTAGAAAGCATTTAGTTTTAAAAGCATTTGAGTGATTCAGCCCTTTGCTGGAGACTCTGTGCACTTTTAGCGTGCACTAATGGACACGTTAACCACTCCTGGGTTAATCACCACTGTCTGTTTACAGCTGTGTCCTGTGAGGACAAGGCCTGAGTCTCAGTTCTGCAGTGCTTTGACCCCATCCCCAGGGCCAGCTCCTCCATCCTTGCCTGTGCTTTTACCTTGCAGGCAATAAGGATGGTGGCTGCCCCCACTGCTGCTTCCATTCAGGGATCCCACTGTGGGGTCAACTCCCACAAGCAATTTGGGGGTGCACTTGGCTTGCTGCTTCAATGATCTTTTGTATTCAAGAGAGAGTACAAACATGCTTACTTAAAAAAACCCAAATTGTTCTCCTAAAATGTTGTAAAATGTACAAATCATAACAGTAAATTGCTGTGTATCTCACCAGCACCACGTTACTGTTTGCTATTAAGTTTGCTATGGATAGCACTTATTACTTAACAGCACAGTAAATAATCAGATAACATCCCATAAAGAGACTGGATCTGATTCGCTTCCCACTTACATTGCTTTTATGCTAGTACATGCCCATTGACTTAATGGGGTTAATCCTGATTTACAACAGTGTAAACGGAAAGGTGAATTAAAGACCACAGAAGTCAAGTTGGAGAGGATATAATTTGCAGTGGGCTGGATCCTGACTGCAGTAACACACCCCTAGATGGGGACTAGCTCCATCAAGTTCCCTTCACAGTTGCCAGGGCAGAGGAAATGGCACATCAGGCCCTGCTGTGCTTTGTTTCCAGTGAAGGTGCACACCTTGCACAGCACAATGTGCCAGGAGGTTCCCTTCCCTTTTCCTCACCCCACCCTCTCTCCAGGTGTCTCAGGGGCATAAGAAGCGTTTCTCTTGCGTAGCCTGAACCCATGGGGGTCTTCACGATGCGCATACAGGAGGTATTTTGCTCTGCTCTTTGCCTAGAGGCAATGCACACAAAGTCCTAGACACACTGTCCTAGCATCAAGGGGATGGGGCCATGCTCTTCTCAGTGCCTGGTGACAGGACAAGGGGCAACAGACACAAGCTGGAACACAGAAAGCTCTATCTGACCATACAGAAAAACTTATTTACTTTGAGGGTGACAGAACACTGGAGCAGGCTGCCCAGAGAGGCTGTGGAGTCTCCTTCTCTAGAGATATTCAAAATCCACCTGGATGCGTTCCTGTCCAGCCTGCTCTGGGTCAACATTCTTTGGCAGGGGGCTTGGACTCTGAAGGAGATTCTGTGACACGCACAGAAGCCTGTGAGAGAGAAACGAGCTGATGACTTCTGAGGGTGACGTTCAGAAGCCAGTTGATTTAAAGGTTCGTGCAAACTCCAGTGCATCCATCGTTACACATAGTGCAGAATCAAACAGAAACCAGCCTTGCCTACCAAAATGGAGCTTCTTCTCCATGACTCTCACATTCCTGCCCCCAAAAGCTGGGTACAGGTGCACCTTGCAAATATTGCTGGTAAGGCACAAGTATACCTCACTCAAAAGGCTTGGGACCAACGGATGGCAGGTCCTGGAGGAAAAATATTAGTGGACAGAAGAGATTGTAGCTTCTTGCAGCATCAGGGTGTGGGTCCTCAGGGGCATTTGGGTGAACAAGCATTGTCATTCTCTCTGGGCCATCCTGATTTCCCACTTGGAGTTTGGGAGCCCGTCAGTGGAGATCTGCAGGGGTGTGTGCATTTGCATCAATCTCTCTCTTCAGCATGTGAGAACCAGCTCCTCAGATGGTATCAGGTAACAGTGACTGAGCTCAGCAGAAGCTCAGAAGCACTCACCAGCAGCAGAGCTGGTCCTCCAGGACATCTCTCTCAGAGGAATAGCACCACCTGAGTGTTTGGAGACAGCGTTGTTGGTAAATACACCCTTGTTTACATTTCCTGTTACATAAGGGGATCATTTCCTCTCCTGGCTCTCCTCCTGCAGCATGGGATGCTCACAGCAGGAGAGGAAACAGGATGTGCTCCTGTATTGGTGCTCCCAGCACTCCCACCACATCCTCATCCCTCACCGGGGCCGCTGACGGAAACCGCTTCTCCCTGTGGTCTAACCTGGCTCCTAGTCAGGGCGGCAATTACACTGCTGTAATGGCTACTCCCAAAATGTATCGGTCAATCAGAATTGCATGTTGAGAGGGTGCCGAAAGCCATGGCAGGTTTGATGACTGCTCTGTGCCAGCAGCGCAGCTGTAGGCTGGTGAAGGATAAGGGTGCCCAGGAGGTCCTGGAGAGAAGATTTAGACCTTGCTTTCACTCTGGTTGCAGAGACAGAGAGCGGCGGGTGCTTTGGAGCAGCTCCTTCCCTGATAAAACTCTCCTGTCTTGCAGCAGAAATGAATTTGCCCTTCTGGGCCAGCTGCCCCCTGACGTTGGAAGTTAAGGAGCCTCCCTGAGGTGCAGACAGACATTTCTAGCAGCAACAAAATACACATAAACATTTTAAAAGACCACTTAAATATTCCATCTCTCCCTTCCTCAGTTGCTTACAGCCGCCTGATTTCTAAATGAGCGGGATTTCTCTTGTGTTCAGCTTCATACATATATATACACACAGAAGCACGCCCACCTCGTACACAATGTATTCCCCATCTTCAAGTCACAGTCTCAGCAGAGTACAGAATTAGATCCTGTCTCCACTTCACAAGCTCGCCCTCTCTGATAGTTTATATAAAGCCACTTCAACCCTGAAGGAGCTGGCATCTCCCATCCCAGCCTTCTGAATGTACAGAGCAGAGGAGTAAAGAACAAAATAGTGGGGGTGAATGGGATGTTCTGTTTCTGTAACATGAAGAGTCCCGGAGTTAAATACCAACAAAATATTCAGTGTTAATGTTTAATATTGCCAGGAACTTGTCACCTCCACTTACTGTCTTGGAGCTGCCATTCTCTCACAGACTCCCACGTCTGAGCTCTGGGCCTAACGCGCTTTCCTATTATATACTAGCAGGAAAAAAAAAAAAGAAAAAAAAAAAAGGCCCAGAAGCAGGGAGAGACAGTAAGTCTGTCTGGGTTACAAAGCTAGGTAGGGCATTTTTCCCTTTTCTGTTTGCAGAAATAAAATTAGTCATATGGCAGAACTCCCAAACCCTTTCAAGGGTTGCCTTTTTGAAGCACCCCCTCTCTAACGATGCTCTTTGCTGTGTGGAGATTTGCTTTGCTGCACTGGGTAACCACTCTTATCACCCTTCTCTTCTCCCTCCCCATCTCCAGCTGGAGCCTGGCGTGCTTGTTCTGCAAACAAACTCAGGAGCAGAGAATTTGGGCAATCCAGGCACAGAACAGCACCTAAAATGACACGTGTGACTTTATCTGCCACACTGTAAAATAGACCTGAGGATGATTTGAAGGGGTGAGGGTCTTCTTGGAAAAATGCATGGACGCTGTTTCACTGAGCTCACTTGCAAACACGGGAGTATTTCTTGGTGTGGCTCAGTGCCATCCCAAAGCATCTCCCTTTCATCGTTCTAAACTCAGGCGCCAAAAAAAACAAAAACCACGAAGCCGAATCTCCTCGCAATCAGTGGAATCACCATGCATCACACAGCAAACAGAATTGGGCCATCCTGCCTGTCTCTCTGGTTTCTGTAAAAGCCTTATTATCCCTCTAGGCTGAGTGGTTAATGAAAATTCAAACTCCTCTAGTTTATTCCAGCTAGGAGGAGAAATGGGTGATGCAACCAGGTATCTCTGCTGCAATTCTGTTTATTTGGAAGGCTGAACAAAACCCTGCTCCTTTAAGCACAGGAGGAACAAAAAAAAACCAACCAAACAAACAAACAAAATTAAAAATATCACCCTTCACTCCAAACCTCCTTCGGACAACAGCCCCAACCCAAAACTGACTCCAGTAGTCTGCCAAAACCACATAATCATCAGACTGTTTGAACTAACTTTCTTCTGATTCTGGGAGCTCTGTTATTCCCTGTACACCTTTGCTTTTTTTTT